>VXBC01000051.1:394925-472873 GCA_013399945.1 Ploceus nigricollis | reverse complement strand
TTCAAACATTGTTCTTTCACTTCCGTTTTTCCAACCAAAATACTTCAAGGTCTCTGCATGAATGGAGTATGTTGGAGAGTTGGGAAATGGATCTATTACCATGGTCACCCTTACTGTATGAGACAGATGGGACCAACCCAGTTTTGTGTTTGCAGTTCAGGTTCTGTGCTTGTACCTTCAAACACATCAGAGAGATGATGAAACTCTGACCTCTATTCTGCAGATTGTGTGCACACTTGCAAGCATCATGGGGGATGAGACTGTCCCTGAAGTTGTTTTCCTTTGCTGTGCAAATGGCTGTTCATTTCTGCTTTCTAATCGCGTCTATAACGTAAAGGAAAGACTTTGGTTTTCAGACTTTTTACCCTCTGGGTTTTTGGAATGTCTTTGAATTAACTCAGCATATCAGAATTCCTTTTACTTTGGGCATCCATATTGGAGTAGATGAGGTTGCTAAGGACTCTCTAACCTATAAGACATCTTATATCTTAGTTGCATTTGTAGTAAAGTACGGCTTTAGTTGTGCCTGTGACTTCAGCAGGCGAGATACTTGAATAAGATTTAATAACAAAGGAGAGCTGTCTGAGTCATGGTTATAGCCCTATTAATTTTGGACAGATTACGCCATAAAGCACATGGACTGCTGGGTGATTGTATTTCAGCAAAGAGAAGTAGTGAAAGGAGAAAAAGCCAACGGACATCATATCTGATCATATCTGCTATCCCTATTTTAATTGGTTTTTGAAACATTGTAGCTGAAAACATCTACAGAATTTTCATGCCAAGTGGTTTCTCCTTTTGCCAGCATCATATTTTTAGCACATTTTAAAATTTTGTAATCTTTGTATCATTCTGAAGAATGTCAAACACCACATTAGAAACCTATTATTTACATGTTTCTGCTGATGTTGTGTGAAAGTGTTTTTCAACTTCTTTAATTTGCTTGTAAACAAGTATTTTTGTCAACATTAGGCTGCTGTTAGTCATGTCGAGTTGCCCCTGCCTTTCCATCCATTTCTGTGCCTGGAGTATTCATGGAAAATTAACTATTGAACAAGCAATTACTCTTGGGTGTCTTCATTCCCTCCACTTGTGCAGGGCATTCAGAGAAAGAAAAAGCTGCAGAGCTTGGAAAAACTTGTGTGTTGAAGAGATGAGATACACTCTCATCTTCCTCTGTCTAGAATGAGACGTTGGTCTGACAAGTCTCTCTCAGGCAGCTTTTTATAATGGAAGTAATGATATAATGGAAACAATAATAGTATAATGGAAACAATACTCACAGTATGTTATGATGAAGAACTGAATCAACTTTTCTTTGATGTATGCTATAACAAGGTCTAATGTACCATATACTTTTATAATATTTTTACACCATTTAATAAGTAAACTCATTAACATTATTTGATCAGCTATACAAATTGTGTTATAAAGGACCATAAATTAAGAAATCTGGAGGCATTTAAAATCATACTTTAGTGCCATCTTGCAACATTTGATTGAGAAGTATTTTTAATAGCCAAATGGCTGAAGTTAAAGGTAGCTGCAGCAGCCAGGGTCTGGAGAACACACAGAACCTGACTCCTACACCTGCTCATATCTCTAGCTGCTATGCTGGGAGGAACCTAAAAGGCCAAAGAGCCCCTACCAGTGTAGATCTGTAACTTCATTTAGCAAATGTGTAGATATGGTGTTGTCCACTTAACTGAGTACAGAATTAGGAGTTTCTCATCCTTCTTATTCTCAGTTTGTCTGAGATCTGCCTTTGTAAAAATAGCAATCTGCTCCTTTCCTTTCATGCTTGTGCATTAAGGGTGAGCTGTAATATACTCTGTAGACTGCAGTGGAAGTTTTGTGTTTTCTTCATATTTTCCTCCTTTCAGCTTGACCAAAATTAAAATAGAGAGGAGCCAGACAGTAGCATTGTGCCCTTCCACTCGTTATCTGCCAATTCTCATCCTGCCTGCAAGGGAATATGTAAATGGGAGCCCAGATGACTCTAACGTTTCTCATCCTGGACCAGCTCCTGCCAACCTCCTCCTCACAGCTGGTGTGCACAGGTCTGGTACAGCCTCGTGTTCTCCTGTCAGGCCAATTCATTGCAAAGGGAGGCATTGTTACCTTAGAAACAGATAACTTTCTCTGTTATCGAGACCTCTTTGACCCTGGAGATAAGTATGCAGAGTATTATGCCAGTATAATACTAACTCAGAAAATATATTCCTAAAACAACAAACACAGCTCTAACATCTTGGACTTTGTGTTGCTTTTGCAGTTCTGAAGTTCTTACAACATCCAATTTTTGGACTCAAAATTGTTTGGGTGTGTAATACAACCTGACTGGTACTTCAGTTTATTTGTGGTATAATTTAATTAATTTATTTAAATGTTATTTTAAAGTTCTAGGTTTGGGATTGCAAGTTAGAAATGTCTTTTCATGGTCTGAAGTTATTGCTTCCTAAACATTTCAGGAGGAAGAGCAAGGATATTTTCTGGCTCATCAATTCTGAGCTTGCATTATATTCAGTACTACTTTCCATAGCTAAGATATTGAATATATTTTGATTAAACACCTCATTAGAAGGAAATGAATTGTGTACTTGGTATTAGAACTGACTCTTAGTCTGGATTCAGTTGCAGAATAAAGCTGTCATCATGTAGAGAGATACCCAAAAGCAGTGAAAACAAATCCATTGGTGTCAAGTATGTGTGTTGCTAAACATCATTGCAGCACTAATTATTTCTAACAGTTTTAAAATTGCACCTCAGTAAGGAGATAGTCTACAGACTATATGTATAAACTGGATAAATGATATATGACTATAGAAATTCAAATAACTTGGAATCAAAGGATCTTAAGTTTAAATAAATTGACTAGATTGGCCCCATGTGTCTGCAATGTATTGATTAAAGAAGCAGGCAATCTACACTGAAGGCCTAATGAAATACTTAGTATAGTAAACAATTTTTTTATTGCCTGAATTCAAGGGAATGGTTAAACATATTTTAGCAACATTCATTAAAATCTTTTTTTCAGAAGGATATCTCTTTTAAATGAAAAACTTTGGCCCTGTCTTTGCCAGAATATATAAACAAGTGTAATCAGTGTACAGAATACTATATTGAAATTAATGAGAGATGATGTTTCCTGAAGAAATGTTCAAGATGCAGTATTTATGTTCTCAAAATTAAGAAGCTTGTCCAATAAAACTCTGTAAACTCAGATAATTTCAGACAGGGAGAGTCTAAGCTTTACAAAAGAGTGGAAGTTGTAATGATCATTGTCCTATTTTACACGCAGAGTGGTGGCAGAGGGAACAAAATCCCCACAAGAATTTTAATATCTAACTTTCAATTAAGAACACTTGTTATCTGGGAGGCTTTGTTATATAGAAGCAGACAGAAGCATATGTTAATCTGAAATTTGATTAGGCCTAGTTCTCAGCAGTAATTATCAAGATATCCAGAAGATCTAAATGTGAACCTAAGAGGTGTTTGCTATGCTTTTAGAACATCTACAAGCATCATTCTCTTGTGCTTTTTTAGCATTTGGATGTGCTCTTTGTAATCCCTGTACGTAACACAGAATCAGCACTTACTCACCTGTACAATACCAGTACAGAGCAGCATAACATGAAGGTGGTTTAAGAACATCATAACTGGGGTGGAGGGGCAAGCTTAAAACTGCAACCCCAGTGTTGCAGAGGCTTGTAGGAGTGCCTGAACTCTGGAATCTGCAGCTGCTCTGAATGCAGACCCATGGGCACTCCTGGATGTTGTCTCCATTCCCCCCCTTCAGAACTGGCCGCTGCCTCAGCAGCTGCCACAGCACTGTGGCCTTAGGAACTTTTAGGAGGAAAGGATGGGTGAGAATCCAACTTTGCCTTGATTTTACCAATATGTCTGCTTTATGAATAGCAACAGCAGATTAAATACAGAAATACAATCAGTTCAATCTATTTTAATTCAACCCAAATATAATAAAATAGGTGTAAATGGAAACCATTGCTTCACTTGTCAAGTTGCATTACACAGTCACAATGTTTCAGCATATTGCTGATCTTTTTGAGTGCTTTATCAAATATTTAGTTGTGACATATTCTATAATAAATTGTTAATGTTCATATTTAGCTGTCATTTGTTACTGGCTTTTTAAGAACCTGCCATCTTAGCATTAGTCCATTTATTATCCAAAAATTCTTTATACTTTCAAAATAAAATACATATCTATAAAAAATCAAATCAAAGTACTGTTGGCAATACACATCTAAATCTGCTCCCAGAAGGGAGGAGCTTTTCTCCTTATAAATTCAGAAAGATAAGTAATTGAAAACCATTTGTAACAAAAATCCCATCGCTTTTGAGCTGATAGCCCAGGTACAAACCTTCAGTCTGATTTGATTTGAAACTGTCTGATAGCAAATGTACAAAACTGGGGACAAAATTGTTAAAAGCTTACATAGCATTGTTTGAGCTCTTGTCCAAGTAATGCTGAAAAATAAAGGTGGTTTTCCCCCCTGTTTTTTTGCATTTATCTGTAAAATATTGCTTTTGGAGTTACTGCAAAGTGAAGACAATTACTCTGTAATGCCCTGTATTTTCTAGATGAGTACAGGGCTAGGATTCATAGCTGTTTCACTCAATTACTGCTTTCAACAATGTTTTTACCAGGGTATTGCTTTTTGGGCACTTAAGAAAACTGAATAAAATTGGATTTTATGTAAGATGAACCATAAAGGGAAAAATTACTCCACCAGCACAGCACAGGGTGATTGTCCTTCAAAACCATAAATTGTCAGCTTAACACTTTGTCTCATGAAGTTTCTGCTATTTTAAATTTTTTTTAGTATCAGGAAAAGGAGGTGTATGAAAAAGTAGCGTAATCCATGAGAAACCTATTAAACAGTATAATAATTGCCTTTTATATGTTTCAAAACACATATGTGGATCTAATTTTAGAAAAAAATGAATATATTTGTTCCAAGCACTACAGAATCACTTTTGATGTACTATTGGCAAAAAAAAGGTAAATATATGGATTCTGCAACTACTTCTAGTAACATTTATTTCTGCTGTGGAGATTATGAACTCACTAAAATATTTTTTACTCTGTCTTTTTTTGCACATTATCAAATGGGAAACAGCTATATCAGCATTGAATCTTCTTAAGGGGCAAGATCCTAAAACTATAAAAGTTGATGGAGTTTTTTGCTGCTGTCTTTAGTGAACTATGTACTTTTTCATGCCTAATAAGTTTTTTTAATTAACTCATTCACTTCAAAACAAGTAAGAGTTGAACACACATTTAATTTATTCAAATAACATGAGGATGGATGAGGATTGGCAGTTAAAGAAGCTGGTCTGCTTAGTGAGAATAGATTTTGTAGCCTGGCTCTTCTTTTGCAGTTTGTTACTTGTCCTTCCCACAAGGACATTCTCACAATGAACACGGAGCAGAGTTTACTTCTATCTTCACTGCGGTCTCATAGTCACCTATCACCATCTGACTCCTCAAGTTTTTACTCTCCCATACAGTAAAGAAACCAAACTCTTTGAAGAAGAGGCCAGATTTTCCAGATTTCAGATGATGTGATGATCTGGACTTTGCCCTGTTATTTCTCATCTTCCTTGAATGGGATGCTGCAAATTAGATACAGCATTACAGCCCATGTGCTGAGTTCCCAGAGATTTGGTTCACGTATTTTTCTAACACCTCTACTTCTATGTGACTTGTATCAACATGCACATTAGTACAGTTGATTAATTTTTTCTCACAGCAGGAGAGTTTTCATATTTGTTTTCAGCTGTAGAATAACACTCTAAGCTTTCTTCTTTCAGAACTGCCATCGCTATGCTGTATTTTCATAGTAGGCTGAAAATACTTAATCTTCACATTTATTGCACTATATTGCTTATATTTCATACTTCCCCCCTCCCCCCCAAGAATAGAAGAAGCATTTTATAATGCAAATAAGGTTAGAGCTGAGGCATCTAAATGGCTTTGTCTTCATTAGGGAGGTTTTGTTCCTTGGGCACAATAGGCGTGTAAACTGTGTGCCTAAACTATTTCTGGGCTTGGGTAAATGGAAAGCAGCGTAAGACAGTTTGGTGGCTCTTAATAACTGATAGTTCAGTTATTAAATTTTGCTCTGTGCCAGTATGTTTATCTTCCTTTTATTCTCTGATAATTGTATTCCTTTTATGAGTAACAAAATGCATAATGTCCTAAGTGTGAACAGTTCTCATTTTCACAGTTTCTTGATGTTTTAAATAGTTCCACAATACCTTTCAAGGGGCCTGTCCCCCAAACACAGCCATGGACAGACACCTTTACATACCTGTGTGCCCTGAACCTTGTACTGGTGCAGACGGGGATCAGTTAAGCACCGCTCTCCCTAAGCAGAGAACTGCAGCACCAAAGTTAAGATTGGAGCTCCCTGAAGTTGTTATCCTGAGTGATTAGATGAGTTCATATAGCTGCAGAGTTCAGAGTTGCCCCATCTCTAGGTTAATCATTTTGGTTAGGTACTTAGAGGAGGGATGGTGGCTCTAGGCAGAACTGACTAAAACTGTCTCACTTTAATGAGGTGCTATCTGGCTGCATTCAGATTTGGCAGTGTTTGAGCTCTTTGAATTAACCTGTATGCATGGAGTCTAGGGCCGGGAATACTTTTACATTACTTGCTCTGCTTATCCTAAAGGGACAAAGTCTGACAGAGCTGCCTTATATATGTAGTAAGGCTTTCTAGCAATGATGTTTGCTATAAATGAGAAGTGCTATACCAAAGGCTGCTCTCAGCACAGTGCCTCCCAGCTAGTGCTAAAAACAACATGTCCAATTCACTTCAGACAGAGCTAAATTGTCTTGTTAGTAAAGTTGGCTGATATTACTAGTTTTAATTATTTAAAATTTGTCTACAAGGAAATGTTCATGGAAACTGGCTTCGGTAGATATTTCAAAACATTGTTAAGAAAATTTACTTTTAAATCATTCTCATTGACTTTGTGAAATGTCAGTAGCTGGACAGATTTTGATTAAGTGTCACACATGATCACTATCATGAACATATCAAAATTTAGAGTTTTTATTTGCTCTAGACACATTTTTTTAATATATGTCATTAATCTAAGAAACAATATATGCTGCAAGACAGATTATATCCCTGTCTTTGATTTGATCTTGGATGTATTGTTCTAATTATTTTCTTACTCGTTGTCAGCCTGTGATTTTACAGACTTGGAAAACTGAATGGAATATTAGAGAAGAACATCTGTGCTTCTCCTACACCCTGAGGGAGCCTATGCTCATATACTTGTGTTCTAATCAGTGGAAATGTCCTTATAAGCTCAGAATCAGTTTGGCCTCTTTAAAGCTCAGTACCTGTGTAATGAACAAAGAACAGTGAAATACAGGTGCCTGTGTGTGTGGTAAATGAGCAGATCTGAGAAGCAGTAGTTTTCTGGGCAATACACTGGAGATGAGATGTTCTGAAATGCCTTGTTAAAGATTCTCCTTTACTTTTTACTTACAGCAAGATTTTTGTCTGGAGGTTTGGAGTAGTTCTTGTTATGCTTAGAACTAACATTTCATTCAGCTATGCAAATAGAGAGGAAATGAATAAACATTGATTAAGAATGAGAATGGGTATTTTGTGTTATATCAGGCACACAGGAGACACTGTATGTTGCTGGAATAATTAGTGTTGGCATACATGCATAGCTGAGGCACAAATGGGAAAAACTGACAAAGCCCTAAATAGAGGTTTCAGGTGTTTGCTAACGGTGTGATGGCAGACATCCCTCACCCTTAAGTATTCTTTACGTTCCTAGTGGTAGTAGATTTTTTTTTCCTATGGAAAAGCTAATGAACTATTTAAATTAATAAACTATTAGGCTGTTTTGTTTCTTCAAATAGCTATGTTATTGTTATAAAACATTTTGGCACTTTCCTTAGACCCTTGTATTTACTCTGTTGAATTATTATTTGAGAGATATTCTTGAAGGATTGTAAGCTTGTGAGCTACTTGTTAAAATGGTACTTAGTGTTATTTAAAAGTCTATATGTATTGTATTTTTTACAAAAATTCTTATGTTTATTGTAGGAATATTAATGTTATTGCTTCACATGATTTTAATTTGAACAAGGAGAAGAATAGGGTGAGTATGTGCATGTGTGTGCAGCAGCAGAGGGGCTTTTCCAGAGATACCAAAGCAGTGTTTTTTTTATACCTGTTTTTCATGGCTCTGATTTCTTTGCAGGGTAACCATCCCACCTTAGGGTGTCAGTTTTGTGCTGTTTCTATATATATCTGAAAATTCTTTGATAAGGTCATAATTAACTGTGGCTTCTAATAGACAAGATTTAATTTTCATAAATAATGTTTGCCAACTGGAAAAAACCCTCTGATTCTTAAGTGAAGGGTTTAAGAGATTTGCATTTCTGTTCTTCCAGAAGTGGGGCAGCTTTTGACCAGTGGATCTGTTAGCAATGCTTAAAGGCTGTAGCTTGAGCAGACACACCTGAGGATGAAGTTTATGGTCTAATTAGAGCATCCCATGGTCACCTGCAGAGGCATAACAGAAGGCTTTTTTCCCTTGGAACTGTGCTTGAACTGATACGCAGGTATTGCAGGATACACCTGCAGAGCTACCTGAAAGGGCAAAGCAGGAGCTCTCAGGGAGTTGCTGTGGTGCAGATCTTTTATCAAATATCCAGCCTGAGTCTGCCAACAGGCTTGCAGATATGGTTAATGGCTTCGAATTTGCAAAACATTTCAAATGCCTGTGGAAGTAGGCAATAGATATCAGCCAAGGATATCCAAAGAGTATTTTGAACTCACCCTTTTTTCCTAAATGCTGATGGGAATGGGACAGAATTGAATTTTTTGTTAATTTGGCATGGACTGCTTTTCTGTTATCTTTCAGATATGGACTGGATGAATATTAAGCTTTTGTAATGCTTAATTACTTTTTTTTTAAAACTAGATATTAATTTCAGTCTATGCCTCAATAAGCATATGTCTACACATTTGAAATATGCATTTGAGATGCTGTGAGTTTGAAATATTAGTCTATGAAACATAGCAGGTAAATTGAGAGTAAGAATGAAATCTATTCTCCTTTCTCAATAAAGAATTCAGAAAATCATGTATTTGGTTTTTTATTTTATTAAAAAAATAACAGTGCAATTTTCTTGTCACTGTCTGCTCAGGGGCAGCATTTCATTGATTTATGAGATATAACTTTAATAATTTCTATCTACTGCAAGAAAACTTAGGTAAGTGATATACAATTACAATAAGCTGTGACTATTTCCACAGATCTGTTTCTGTGGACAAAAGATAATCTGTACAGTATATCCCAAAAGTTAGCAAGCACATACATCCTCTACAGCCACAGCTATGAAATGTAACTACAGTTAAAATCCCTGGGAAACAGGTAGGCATTTCCCAATTTTGCCACTTGTTTATTTTTAATCTATGCTTAACAATGTGCTGTGTTTCACAGAGACTGCCAACAACTCCACAGTGTTTGATGAGGCATAACTAAGCCTTTCACTATCAATAAAAAGGGCTCTTATCATGTAGAACCAGAGACGTGCACAGAGGCTGACAGAACTTCTCTAGTGACTGTAAACCCATGTTTAGCTGCAGGGAAGTAGGGAACAAAGAATCTTTTAGTGGCTCTATTGATCTCCTGAAATATCTGAAGAGATAGTGAGACAAAGCTGAGTATGGCCTGTGTTGACAGGACAGGAGGAGTGAGAGGCGGTGTCTCTGGGAGGAGGCACGGTGTGGCACATGTATGTGGTGTCTGTTCACCATTCATTTAGCTAATCTGGTTTGCCTTTCGTACCCTTCAGCTTCTATGTATAAATGGGAATTGAAGGCAGCATTTCTTTTCTCTTTTTTCATCCTCTTATCCCTTTTTTCTCTGCAATGGCATGGGAATTCCAGGGTGTAATGTTCACCACACGTGTACTCTGCTGCTCAGTGTGTACCTAAGGAATCCTGTCCTGGAGAGGTTAACCCCAGGTTTGGGGAAAACAACAGCACTTGGAGTAGCCTGGGGGTCATGAGGGAAGAAAGAACAGAGGGTGACTTGCCCTATGTCCTTTGCTGTACGAGGACATGATTGCAAAGCACTCTTTTTTTCCACAGCTAAACTAGATACTCATTCTTCTCTTTGCTATTTTCCAGAAGTGAATTTTAAACTGCCTGAGACTCTGTTGCCACTCTGTATCAAACCACAGAAATGCAGGAACGACACTCTGCAGGTGCAAAAAGCCAAATTAGTTCTGGCAGTCTAGAGTGCAGGAAAGTCTCATTAATTAGAAATGGATTTTGTTACAAGAAATTGATTCTCGATTTATTCTATTGGTTTTTTGGCTTTTTTTGTTTGACATACAACACTAACTACTGGATAAATAAAAAGGAATTAATAGGAACACTGCTAAATATTTCTCCTTGCAATTTGAACAATAGATGTTGTCTTTTGCCACATATTATGTAGCAAAATAACACATTTTTCAATCATATTTATTATTTCTTGGAGGAAAAAAAGAATAAAGAATAGTTTGTGTCTCTATCTACTCATATAGATACTGTAAATTTCCCCTTTGTTTTTCTGAAAAAAATTGTGATGCTTTGATTTTCAAAATATTTTCCATGTCATCTTCTAAAGAAAGACAGGTATTTTAAGTGCATTCAGCTACAGGATCTTCTAGTTCAAAGAAGGGAAAATAATAGATACAGTACTTGACAGTCTTTTCTGACTACTCTTAACACATTGTTTTTTCTTCCTGCTGTGGTTTAAATTTATGTATGGTTGTACTGCCAATGCAGTGTCTATCCATCATGCATGCCAAATAAATGTCAGAATAGAAAAATGCCACAGCTTTAGCAGTGGAGGATTAAAAACATTTGTCTGAGCTAAAGCACTGGAAAATTAAATCTAGATTCAGTCAACTATACTTTAACTATATATTTTGATAAAGTTATTTAATTTAACCAGACACCTTGTAGGGTAAATGAACTCTATTAAAGTAATCATAACTGATGATTTTGCAATGCACTGAAGTGAATGAATGGGCTTCAGTGTTAGTTAACCTTCACTGCATTTTTCATTTTATGAATATAATTGATATTAGAGTGCACATTTAATCTACTTGTATTATTTATCCTCATGATCACTGATGGCCAAGGTATGGAACTCTGAAATAGTCTGTAGACTACACACTTTACTGTCTTGTCACTCAATCATCTTGTCAGCTGCTGCACTTCTGGTTTTTAGTAGTATGAATTTGGAAACTGCTGAAGGAATTGTCTTAAATCCAGGTGCCTCTAGAACGTTACAAGACAGTCACAAGATGATGAGGGCTGCTCTTGAAGTCATGCACACAGACACATCTCTTTCATTTCTCATTTAGTGTTTTAGAGCCAAAACCTCCCTTTCCTTCAGGGTCTTAACTCCAATGACACATTGACTTGTTATCTGGGCTAAACAAATAACATTGGCTTAAATTCAGGTTTGATGCTTTTATGCTGCTTGAGTGATCTGATTTATTATTTTACATGGTGTTCCTGCATGGTAAGATGTGCTCTTTTGTATTGTAATTTTCAGTCATGTGTCATGTGAATTCCACAAAAGCAAAAAATCCACCACTTCTGTCTTATCAATACAGCCATAAAGCCCCCTAAAGGTTCCCCAAACATTAATTGAAATACTTGCTGCTAGCCAGTGTGAAGACACTGGGACAGTTTGTTTGAATCTAAATATGGCCATACACAAAGAGTATTTGAAATTGCTATAGAATGTAGGAAAAGACTGTATCGCTATCAAAATGAAGCTCCCAAGGTACATTAAAAATGTAAAATATAAAACTTAATCATGGGAAAATCAGCATAGAAAATGCCATAAAGAAATTCCTCAGAAAGCTGAAGACTTACACTAGACTGGTTAAATGTGCATCCACGGAGCTTTTCTTAACCTGCAGTCTCTGGAAACAGGAAATATGTTTGGCTCCACATGCTTGTCTTTACTCATGCAGCAAAGGTAGGCTGCTTGTGCAGCCGCCACCAGGGCATTATTCAAAAGAAAATGCTGTTTCATTGTTGGTAATGAATTGAACACTTTCTAAGGACACTGAAATATCCTTAGATAAAAGAAAGAATAGCACCAAACCAAATATTTTCTTTCTAGAACAAATTATTGGAGTATTTTACGACTTGCATCTTCTTTCTTCACCTGTCTAAAGTGTTTCAGAAGAAATTTCTCTCCCTGTTGGATAAGTTCACACTGTATTAAACAAATATAATTTTTTTTTTTCATACATCATTCTATATGTTTAATGACATCTTTAATTTTCAGAGTATTTGAGGGCAAATCTGCCTTATTCTGTATTCCTGGCCATTATGCAGGTTACAGCAAGAAAAGTGCTCATCTCCAGGAGTTGTTCTCAAGGTTTCATCTTTCTAAGGTTCTTAAAAGTACTTAAGTGATTTAAAATGGTATTATCAGTAACTTCTTGATTTAGGGAAATTAAAACTAATTTTTTTAGGAATCATCATTATTTTGTTGCTAAGGAACAAGTCAAGAATGCTGGCTGGTATTCTTTCACAAACATAATCTCTTATAGCATTCTTTCTATGTATTTATGCCCAGAGCTTCTGATGGCTGAATGGAAATAGGATTTAGTGGGATTTAATAATATTCTCAGTAGAAAAGCTTAACTTAATATGCAAGTTCTAGTGGGAATTTTCTTTCCCAAAGGTATTTTATAAGCATTTAGATACTTTAAATTATATAAACTAGAGATCCAGCTCTCAAGCAGAAAAAGTAAGTCCCATCAAAGTATTAATGTATTTAAATGTAGACCTTTATAGAAGCTGATACTAAGCTCGTGAACATAAATCATGGGATTATTTCTTTTAAGGATTTGAATTGCCTGTTGTTGTTCTTGTTATTGACTACATTTAATACAGTCTTTTAATTTATACTTGGTATTGTCCCGAAATAGTAAATAAAGAATAAAATTTCCTACTACTGGTCAATGATAAAGGGGGATGAAGTAACCAGCACCAGCTGGGCACTCCTCCTCATACAGTCTGAGCCCCCTCCACAAGATGTGTAGTTGTTATCCTGAGAATGTCTTCCACTCTCCAGGAGTGACAGGTTTGACACAGCTGTCAAACCTGGTGTGACAGCACAGATAGAAATTTAGCTGGAAAACTGACTATTTATACAGGGTTTTGCTTCCTCAAGGTAGCTGTGAAGCTGGTAGAACGTTTTTTCCCCTAAAAAGGCCTTGGCCTCAATGGTTGTGAACAGCATAACTGATAGAGTCTGGCAACTTCAGCTTCTGTAATGAATTATTAACGAGAGAAAAGCTATTTAGTACCTCTGGAAATTGTAGCTGAATGCTAGCATAGCATCTCAGTATTGTTGTAAGTGATACTGATGAATGGGCTCTGTAAAATTGAAATAATGGAAGAATCTTTAGAATATTAATGCAGTAAAAGCTGCCTGTCATGAGTCAGTGACACAGCAACAATTGGTTACTTAGTACAGGTTTGGAAAGTCTTGAAGATGGTTTACTGAGCCAGAAAATTGTCTAATAAAGTGACTTTTTCATATAGATGTTTTGTATAAATTCATGGTTATTTGCTAAATTACAGTCCATGTAATTTTGTAATATAATGTGAAAGGTATTTATTTCAGCCTTTTCTGCTGAAATTAGATGGATGGGCCTGGATCATTTATTAAAGAAAATACTTCCTGAAGAAGTGATAGCTATTTTAGAAAGAAGAAAACTCAGATATCACAAGAAAATCAGAAAGGTGAAGCTAGTGTCTTCATACATTCTCTTAGAAATATTTCTACCCACAGCATTTAAATGTAGTGCCTTGGAAGCTGAGTAGACAAAGCAAATATTCTCATTGGGCTATTGCATCTTCAAGGATGAAAACAAACAAACAAAAAAATTAAAATAATTGGGTTTCTGTCTTTCATAATAAAATTAAATGAAAATATGCAGGTCTCTAACTCACTCCTGTATATTTATAAAATAAAAGGTGGTAGTTGGGAAAGATGGCTTTTATTAGAAAGTATCATCCAGGCACAATCCACAGTGATAAAAAAGCCAGACATAAATGTGTAGAAGTAAGGGTCAAGTTATCTGGTGTCTAATACCTGCCAAGATTATCTGGCTTGTGGTTGTTTCAGTCTGTTTGGGTTTCTGTAAGCCATGCTGGGACAGGGTGAGTCCCCTGCCTGAGATTTGCTTTTTCTGTTAGACAGGCACTGAGGCAGAGCAGAGCCACTCAGGAGAGTCACTACTGTGGGGACTGGTGGAATTCAGACAGTTCCTGTGATGCTTCTCTCCTTACCCAAAGAGGTTGTTTAGAGGTTTACTCAGCCTAATCCATCAGTAGCTCACCATCATCCATTATCTCCTCCTACCATGGCTATTGTAACATCCATTTTTTTTTTTTTTTAAATTTTTAAAGCAGTTTTCTTAAATTTCTCTGAAAAAAGAGTCCATTTGTTGCATCCCACTGTTGGGGTTCTTGCTTTAACATTTGTATTCCACATGCCCTGTTAACTTTACTATAGTCAAGATAGAGGCCTGGAAGAACCTATAATTCAAGGTTGTAATCATGTCCCAAAATCTTTCTTTTCTGTTTCACTTAACTGAATTTGTAAACCAAATCAATGGGTGCCACATTTATAGGGCATGACACACTTATGGCTGGTTTTGTGTCTATGTGGCAATATCTATCTAGTTGTCTATGTTCTATATTCCTCCCTGCCATTTTTGTTTTTTTTTTCTATTGAACTCTAGATTATTCCATTTGTCAATTACACAGCACCCCACTCAAATAGGCTGTGAGTAGTAGCAGGGAGTTGGAAACAGACAGGAGGTGAAAAGAGGGAAGCTCTTTAAATGGATTTACTACTCTGAAATGTAGTGTAGAACTATACTCTTTAAAAGCTGGTGATTAGTCTTGATTCCTGGCAAGTCTGTAACAGTCATTGAGAAAACCAGAAATCATTCTACAACATTTACAAGTAAATCACCTATCCAATAGACTCCCAGTCTAATTTTTATGTTAATGACAATTGTTAAAATTGATTAAATGCTGGTTATCTCATGTATATTGCTAAAAGTAACCATTGTTTAGCATTATCTGACTTTTTGAAGCAAAAACTCACAAAGGGTTACTCATAACAACTTTCATGTGACTTTCTAGATCAGTAATTTCCATAAGGCCAGGAAAGTCCCAATCAATGAGACAATTTTTAAATGTTGACCTTTTTATGTTTCTTGAAGCATTGCTATGTGTTTCTTCAGTCTTAATAAATGTGAATGGAAGAATGCACCCAAAAGTGCTGATAAACGACTTAGATCTAAATCTGTCAGAGATTCATACAGTCAGAGAGTAAATCTATAGTGAATAATGCATTACCTAATCTGACCTTTCCTATTTCACAGGCCATTACACTTCTCCAAAATTGACTCCAGTATTGGTTCTTTGTTGAGTCCAATAGTTTGGGATAGACTGAAGTAAAACGGAGGTGAAACTTCCCACCGTTCACACATCCTCAGCATTCCTGGGTACACAGATAATTCAGTCAGTTCTTTTACAGCTCTTATTGGTATAAAAAATATTTTCAGATATAGTTTCTTAATGCCTCTTTTAAAGTTCATAGACAGCATTGTTTATGTAGAAGGGAAACAGAAGAGTATTTGTTGAAGAGATATCTAATTAATTACCTAAAATGCCAAAGGCCCTTTTCCGTAATTTAGTGAAACACCTTGTAAAAGGGCTCTGAAATTTTACAAGACTGGGCCCAGTGGTGTCAGTGAAAGATAATTCAGCTGTTCATATTGATAGGTGCATTCACACAAACAAGATATCCAGGCATGGCAATGGGGCCAATTTCTATTTCAATATATATGTGTATGCTATTTAAAATGGGTTATTTGGCAGGCCAGAGGAATCCCTATTTAGTAGCAGATGACTAAGGCATTCCAAAAGAATACAAATCAGAAAAAAAAATTGTAGAAAACCCTAATTAGTGTTTCTAGACTTGCTTTAGCTATCTGCTTATTTATCAGAATTTCTGTAATAAATCTAATAAATCACACTAGTCTTTCCTCCCCTAATTCCGGGGTGGCCAGGTGGCAATCATGGGCAAAATGTTCTTGAGGCTATGCCACCAAGTGGACTAGCTAGACAGTGACACAAAGCTTTGGTAAACGACTTAGAAGTTGTTTAGACTAAGATTGTTCTCTTACAAAACCTGTCACACTGTACAGTCTGCTTGACTTCATTACGAAGGTTCCTTTGAGTATTCGGGTGACCATTACATGGAACATTAGGGTTTCTCAGGACTATCTGCTGAGAGCTTCACAGTTTCCACAGGATGAATATATTGCTGTTTGTACTGCATGGTGTGGCAGCTGCCTGGACACTGGGGGCTGTGGCTGTCCCAGTCTCTCTGGCTGGTTGCAGCCTCTGCAAGGCATAATTTTGTTCCAGGTAGTTGGGAAGTCTGGCTAATAGGGGAGTAGTTTTCTTACGTTGCATATTGGATTGTTTTCTGGCTGTTATTGCTTCAGTCAGTGTGTAAGCACTTGCCCAGACATGCTATATTCTCTCCAGGCATGGTTGTAAATATTATGTACCACCCACGTACAATCATGTGTCTGTATTTACATTTGCATCTGTCTATATTATCTGCAAAATTGATTTTGTGCTTTTTCTAAGTGCAGTTTGGAAAGGAAAACACAAAACTGAAATTTATATAGCTCTTTCATCCATATGTATTTGATGCACTATATACACTGATTTCTAATTTTTATCTGTAATAGGAATATCATCCTACACTGTGGCATAAAACATTTCTATTTAAATGTGTTTTCTTGTTCTAATTTAATATGGCAAATAAGCAGTGTTCATGCTCATAATTATAGGATTTTAAAATTTTTTTGTGAGTCTGTTGAATGATGTATTAATTTTTAGATGATACATGAATATTCAATTCCATAATTATCTAGTCATGTAATGCATATTATTATTCAGTAATACCAATAAAATCAACTGAGCTGTTATTTGGTATATTCTGTTGAAAAGCTATGAGTGTTATTAAGCTAGAGCATATATTGGGGACCACTAATTGGGATAAATTTTTTAATATGTTATATTTTACAGTGTTATTGTCTTTCAGATTAGGAGCTCTGCTGTGTGTCATTTTTCTGCTCTCTATCATGATATTGCATTGCTATTAGAATAACAGCATTTTAGCATTTGCCATAAGAGTGCAGTTTAGTATCTCAGAGTGTAATTCACTCCTGGGCACAGGGCCAGGATGAGGCCTGTGAATCTCCCGAATAAGTGTCAAAGCATATAAAAATTGTCATGTTTTCCTCCCTCATTTGGCCTGGTGAGCAGAACTGCTTTTGTAAATACTTTGAGATTTGTGCTGTGAGGAGAGCTAGCCCAGAGATGTAAGAGCCTAAAATGTGTTTAGGTAGGGACCCGCCGCTCCTCCTGAGCATGGCTGGGCTGCGCTGCAGGCCATGGCAGAGCTCTGTGCCCAAGGTAATGCCCATCCCTGACGCTGCCCGGTGTGGGAGCAGCCTTTGGACTCCTCCTCCGTACAGGGACCAAAGTAACTCCATATGAAGTGACATTTTTTTCCTCAGAAATTACTGGAAGGAGTCACCCATGGCAGGCATACCATGATTGTGAATTAACCAGCCACTTTACCAATGGACACAGGCCTCCTTACTAGGCCAAAAACAAAACAGGCAAAACTTTAAAAATCAGTGTAAGAATGTGGGAACTAAACTTTTGGACACACATATTTGTCTCAGCAGAAGTGAGCTAATGAGTGATAACACTGACTTGAGAACTGAAAATCTCACATCAACTGCTGGTGAGCCAAAGAAGCTCTGCTGGGCTTAAGCTGAGCACTTCTGTGTCCAATGTGCTCAGCCTCAACAATGAGATTTGTACAAATGTCCTTTCTTTGCTGACTGAGTGGGAAATGGTCTAAATTAGTGTCTGTAAATAACCTGGCAGTCCTGAGGAGGTGGCTGCTGCAGGAATGGCAGGTGCTGTGTGCTCTTCCCCCAGGAATGAGTGACTGCCAGAGCTATGGTAATGAGCAACCGTGGCTCTCCTGCACCCTTCACCTCCCCAAGGCACCTGTCTGTCCCAGGGCTGCACTGACAGGGACAGTCCTGAGCCACCATCGATATGGGATGTCCTTCAAGGTGACAGCAAGCCAAATTTACCGAGATGAGGGAAGCCTAAACAAATGGCCTGTTTGCATGGTGTGACACAGACTCGGAGCTTAACTCGAAAGGACCTTTGACAGTGTGCACGTTCAATTACTGTGAGGCCTGATTTCCTGGAGCTGGAAGTGCTGCTGACCACCTTGAGGCTGTCATCCAGAAAGGAGAAGTGGATGTCTAAACCTGCTGGGGACAATGATGAATTTAATTTGAATTAATTTCTTGCCATGGCAGATCTGAAACAAAATGTTTCCTTTAAAATAAATAGAAGGGAAGAAAGTTATCTTGAATCTGTTTTAAATTATTTCTGTAGAGCAATCCATGATATACAATCAGTATTGCTTGTAGGCAGTTTTATGGGCATGCTAGAGCTAAATTTTACATAACTGGAAAAATAAATTTATACTTTCTCCAGATGAAACTTGCTGTGCTATAAATCTTCTATGCAGTTTGAGTTCTATCTGAACAGCCATGCATTAAACATACTGCAAGATGAGAGGGGTTGGGGCAGGTTTAAGTGAAGATCAAGATGATTAGAACCAAAAAAAGAAGAGAAAATGCAAAGAAAAATAAGCTGGAGTGGTTTGTGCATGTGGCTGATAATATGTGAGGCAAAAATGGGTATTTCTGGCCCAGTGGGTTCTTCGTGTTCATGTAAGAACTGTGTAAATACGAATTCAAACTTCTGTACAAAAGGCACAGTAAAATAGATTGTTTTGAGATGTCAAATCTGAGCTGTTAGCTGTCATTTTCATGTGTCTTCATACACTTTCCTGTGCTGCCATGGTATATCGGTCATGCAGTTTCTAGGGAAAATGGTACTTCTGTACAGTGGATTCAGAGGTGGAGCCAGAATGCAGCTGATCTGAATATTGTATTCATTTATAGTGAGCTGTGTTTAAAACTCATCCATTTTTTGAAACAAAATCCTGAGGAAGCTTTGTTTCACTTGGACTGCTAAAATATTTCTGCAATGTAATTACTTTAATTGAATGTTCTGAAGCAGTAGGTACAGGAAAAGTCTACAGGCTCTTCTGCTGATGCTCAGCTGGCAAGAAGCATATGAGTTGAGTAGAAATTTCTGATTCTAAGAAAATGTGAATTTTATTCCATGTCTATATTTCATAGACAGAGACAAATAACCTTGGTTTTTAAGAGGTCAGATGTTTTTAAGAAAAGCTGGTGCAACTCCTCTTCATATTAAATCAATCAAAATGATTTGTATTTTAAGAGTGAGAATTTCCTCTAGAGGTGGTATTGGAAGAAACAGAGTTTGATATCTGGGGTCTATATCTATATTTATGAATAATCCCTCCTGAGTAATGAGAGCTGCAGAAAAGATGTATCCCTTGTATTCATGACCCTCATGGCCTGACATAATGTGTGCTACATGTCTGAGAGGCTTCCGAGGAAAAAGAGAGAGATTATTCAAGATAACTTCTACAGCGCTAGAAGTTATCTTGAAATGCTTAATAAATAGACTGATTGACCACGACAGGAGTTCATAGATTATAAGAATGGTAATTAATCATAATACCAGAATATTCAGGAGGATGATGTGTTTGCAGTTTTGAGAAAACTGCACACCTAAATTTAGTGGATCTGTGGTTCATAGTTACTGCATCAATATAGAATCTCTGTTTTCTAGGGCTGGGCAAAAGCTATGTTGTACAAAACAGTCATTTTTTGTATAATTTCCACAGCTTGGTGCTGGGTGACTGTCTAAAGTTTCCCATTAAGTGAATGCAGGAGCCCTCATAAAAATGATCTTTACATAACCTAAATGGTCTCTTCTGTAGAAAAAATAACATTATTCTATAATTCTAGGATTATTTTATAGTTAATTTATTTGCTTGCATGTTGATACCCATGTATATGATCATGTGTTTGGAGAATTACTGAGGAAAGTTCAGCTTAGAAAACAGGCTTTGCTTTCAGTTCTGGAAGTAAGGTGGTGTCTCTATTCTTAGTGGGGATGTGAGTTTCAGGGTTTGGCTTTATGATCTGTGGAAGGTAGTTTGCATGCTTGAGTCCTTTTGAGTGTGAGCTTCTGGTGGGATGCAGTTGTGACACTGTCGTGGTGCAGGAGTTTCTCTCCTGGGAATTAGTGGTGTGGGGAGCTTGTCAGCACAGCAGGCTGTGATGCAGCTCTGCCCCAAAGATCTGCAGCTGCAGCCCTCATTTGCCTTTTGTGGAAAAGATGCCCAAATGCCTAGCATTGCCTTCTGCATGTCAAGCATATAAGATTCACAGCAGGGAATGCTCGGGTGATTTATAGGAAGAGGTACTTATTCAAATGATTTCCAAAAAATATTTTCAATGGCACAAACATCAGTATGTATCAAGACTGTTCCCTGGCAATTCTTGAACTGGAACAGGATACAATTTACTGGATGAGTAATTTGCTGTGAATGGTTTGTTCATCTCTACTCTAGCATTTTCTAAGCAATTGATTATGACAAATTACCAGGTAACAGGTTTGTTCAGGCTGTGCTTTGAAATAAACAGCCTTTGCTGTGGATCCAGCCTGCTGGGCTGAGTGACAGCTAGTGCCCCTGGGCTTGTCTGAAAAGGAGGATTCTTAACATAAGAATTAACATAAGAACATAAGAATTAACATAAGAATTTTAATCTGTGATTAAAACCTTGTATCAATCCACCTTACTCAGCTATTTTCTTTTAGTTTTTCAAATTGCATCCCATCTTTTGCTAGCAGTGATTACAGTGCTGGGGAGGCTCCACATCACCCTTCCAGGTGTCTGCTTGGCACACTGTGACAGACAGGGCAGCCTGCACAGCTTTCGTGTGTAACAACAGACTTGGTAGCTACTGGCTGGCACAAATTGCCAGAAGGGACTATAGAAGATTATTACTGTGCAGGAAGCTTTCTCTGGGAAAATTTGTTCTGCTCATTTTGTCCTGGGGAGCATTCAGTCCATGCCAGGGAGAGTGCTTTGGGCTTTGTGGTGTGCATTGTTCACCTTCCTTAGGCTCCCTCAGGCCAGGATGCCCGCAGGATTGGCAGACTTGTGTTCCTGGGGTCGATTTGGGGTTGTCTGCATCCCTCTCTGCTGCCAGCACAGCTTGGTGAAATTTAGGTATCCTGTTTTGGCTGGAGGAGTGACATGGTCCTTTTACATGTTTACCCCTTGAAACAGGAGGTCATTAAGATNATACTACTGGTATCCATTATCATAACAACAAGCATATACTTCACCTATGAAACTTGTAGGTTGCTTCTACATTGCGAGGATTTTCTGCTTGTGCTGCCCAATTATGAAGGCAAAACTTGTAGCAGAAATCTGCTTATATCGAGGCATGGTGTTTTCAGCCTTTTGGGAATATTACTTTGGAATTTCCAATTTTGAAAAGACAGGTGATCAACACATTCACAGAAAAATGAGTGCTCCTTAGCAGAAAGTTGTGTTACTTTATAATGCCTTGCCATGTTTTGCATTGATTGGATGGAGTTGTTATTTCATGTTTAAATATTGGAATCCAACCCGTTGTTACTAATTTAGAAGGGCAGGATTTTTCTTGGTTCAACAAACCACCTTACAAAGGTGCTTTTCCTAACCCTCTTTTCTATCCATCTCTAGCACCCTGTAGTAGTGTTTCTTTCTTTCCTTTGACTATTAGGAGTGTGTTACCCTGTAAATGGTATTGAAATCAGGTGAGAGTAATCTTACTGTAAGAACTGTTATCAACCTGTACTACTGTATGTATGCTAATTACACAGTATGAAATTCTTATAAAGAAATATGGTAGTAATCATTGTTTTCAGATAAAGTTATAGTGGCTATTCTTCGGGTTTATGATGATACAGTAGAAAGAAGTTTAATTTCTCAATCTAATGACTAATGTTTTTACAAATGCTGTACTGGTTGAAAAAACATCAATCTTGTTGAAGTTACTCTGTACAGGGGAAAGGTTGACGTTTGTTTTATGGCTTTTGATAAAAATCTGAACATACTCCATTTTCATAAAACATCCCTGTATGACATAAAAGACCTTTTTTAATGAGTAGTTATATACATTTTCACATGTCACAGAGGAGGTTTCATTGTCAGTACAGGAAAGTTGGTTACAGGAGGGAAGTGATTTAATTTGTCTATTTAGCTGAACAGATTCTGTCCAAATTCTGTGTAACTGATTGTGTGGGATAATAGCTACCATTTCATCTAGACAGGAGAGGGGAGCAAGAAAGTAACTTTTCTCTGGTCATGTTGTAATGTAATTTGTTGTTTGTTTTTCGCCTCCTTTAGCAGTTTTTGAAAACTTATAGCATATTTTTGTTTTGCAACTGGTATGAAAAATAAGGCAATTTGTTCAGCTTCACATGGGCTTGTATTATAAACCATACTTGTAAACATACATAGACACATATATTTATAATAATGAAAACATCAATGAGACTTTAGGTAGTCTCAGCTGGTACATTAGAAGAACCAGCAAATAAAATATCTGGCTTTTCAATTTCAAAGGATATAAAAAATAGAAGCTCAGATAGTGTGAGGAACACAGCTTTCACAGAACTTTTCAGATACCTGTCTTTTACCATTATGTTAGAGCCCAGCTATTAAAAAAGTCTGATTACTAGTGCTTAATGTTACTTTCTATTTTTGCCAAAAGAGATACATAGCACTTCATTCCTTTTTTCTCAGTTATGCATACCTCTCCCTGCCCACCAGTTTCTAATGAGATAGTACAGCAACCCACACAGCTTTCAGAAATATTTGTTTCTTGAAGGCATTGGTTTGGGTGTAGCAATTCTACTGCCAGCAAGCCCCAAACCTCTTTGCAAGAGCTTGGCCTCAGTGTTGTTCCCTAACAAGAATTATGGTGAATACCAGGGGCCACACTGATCATATGGGCTTTTCACCTTCCCTGTTTATTTTCTGTGATTACTGTCATCCCAGAGAAGAGTTTTGTCAACAGAGAAATGTTCTCCTATTATGAATAAGAAGACAGGCAGATGAGAGCAGCTTGGCTTTCACCACTGCTCCTCAGTGCCCCAGAGCAGCACAAACACGGGATGCACTCCCACTCTCAGCTGGTGGGCACCAGGCCCTTCCAGCTTTTGGCTTGTAAAATTCACAGCAGGGATAAGCATAAACAAGGGCAGTCAAATGGTGGAAGGGAAGAAAGTAGGAGAAAAAGACAGAGAGAGAGAGAAGCCAGCAGCAGGAGATAAAAACTGGGCAGAGCAAACAATTGTAAAGCTGGAACTGGTATGAAGCTTCAAAGCTGCAAATGTGCCAGTAAGCAGCGCTGGTGAAGAGGGCATCTAGGAAGCAAAGCTGAGAATAGAAATCATGCATCTGAGAAGCTACTGGTCTTTCTCAGAAATAACAACCTTTTATCAGATTTTTGCTACTTTCAATTGACTCATAGCCAGAACTGCAATTAAGCTTCAATATATTTTATAAAAAATAGTACTTAGTTTACTTTCACATATGTGAAGAGATACAATTGCACAATGGTGGTTACAATGGTAGAAATACATACTGTTGATAAAATGTTTGCAAGAGATTTAAAAACATACTGTACAGCACCACATCTGAAATTGGATGATGGCAAAATGAATCATACGCCTTGTCTAAGAAAATGAAATTCCTACTAAATCTTTCTTTCGGAATAAATAAAAAAATACAATGTGCAATATGTGTTTGACACTACTGAAATGTTTCCTGAAGTTAAGCAATATATTAAAACAAAAAATGAGGTAAAAAAAGACATTCATGCATTTAAGCCACCATTAGTCTCTGACTCTAAAATAAGGCAGATCATAATCTTTTAAAAACTGTCTTTAGCCATTTAAATCCTCTTTAGTGCTTTTCAAGACAAGGCCTTGACAGACCTTGCAGAATCATGAGTTAAGATGCTTTTTATTTCTGACAGGTCATTTTTGACAGGTTCAGCCATATTTGAGATGCATTACACAGTAGAAAATGTTGCTTTTGTTTAATGAAGAAAGAAATGTAAATTAAAAGGAACTGAGAGAGATGAATGCTTTTAGAGTTAATCACAAATGAGACTGCTTTGAGGGAGGGAGGTAAGGGAAATAAAATTATGTGTCATCCTCAGTTTTAATGATGTGGAAAAGGGTGACGTTAAACAGGACTTGATGTCCATTATTCCAGGCATAGAGAGCTCTATCTCTTGCGTTGTAGTCAAGCATGGATATATGAAAATACTGATTATGGAAAGGAATGTCTGTGTACTCATAAGTGGAGGTTTTTGTGGAGTAGGAATAGTAGACCTTGGCTCCTGTTAAGTGCGAGTTAGTGACATACAAGGTGCCACAGATCATGAAGGATTCTCCAGCACTTCTCTTTGGGTAGCCCGTGCTCCAGCTCTTCAGCACCTCCAGTGTGTCCTGGTTCAGCTGGCTGATGACAATGTTGCCTGCATTCTGGTTGGTGGCATACACAGCCCACAGCCCAATTTCATCTGCCATCAGGTCGATATCGGAGAAGCCACCCCAGGTGTAAGGGTAGACGTTGTGGAAGCCAGCGTACTCCAGGCTACGCTGCGCCAGCACCCGCCCTGTGTCGAAGCTGTACTTGATGATGATGTTGCTCTGGTACTTGTTGAAATAGAGGGAGCCATTGTAGACAACATGGTTGGTTCCTGCCCATTTGAATGGAAGGTTGTATGTCCTTGATTCGGCCCCACTGACAAAGTCTGCGATTGATTTGTACTCACGGACGATTTTATTGTTAGTGTAACTATCCATGTACCAGACCTGGAAAGGAAACAAAGAGTGGGAGTGACCATCTCGAACACAGTGTGTGGTACGAGATCATGATATGGCATGAGGGAGTGTCATGGTTTAGTGTCAATGTTTTTTCCTCTTGTGGAGAAGTCTCCCTACCATTAACAAGAGGGACTTCTCTCCTTAAGTGAACTGAAGAAAGACTATTTTAGAGGTGGTAAACTGACTGGAAATTTTAGGTTTTGTTTCTTTATGTTGTGAGTGGGAAAGAAAAGGTTGTGGGGCAAGGAGAAGTGTTCTGAAGGGTTTGTTTTGACTCCTACTACTTTTTTTTTTCCTTTTAGTTATTGTTAATAAAATCTTCTTTATACCCTTTTAAAGTTTTGAGCCTGCTTTGCCTTTCTCCTAATCCTATCTCACAGCAGGAAGTGAGTGCATTGGTGATTGGGCAGCACTGAAACCTGTCACACTCTTTGGTGATTTGGCTGGGGAATCTTAAAATTGGGGAAATCTTAAATTGGTGAACCAAAACCAGTACACGAAGACCTTGCAGGAAAAGAAGGAAAACAAGTTTTAACTGTGCAGCAGGCTATGAAAATGCAATATTGCAATATTCCTGTTACAAAAGCAGGAGGAACTCTTGAATTTCTGAATCAAACTTACCTGTAGAGGTGAACTCTCAATGCAACTGTTACTAACTACAGTGTCTGCATTTTCAGAGAAATTTAATTCTGGATTATTGATGTTTGGGCCTCTGCTATATTGTGCTTGCTTAAATGTATTTCTAGAGACTAATAATCTAAGAGAGAGATGGGAAGTGGCATGTGAGATAAACTTGAATTTATACTTAGGAATAAATGTGGTTACATTTTTTTCAGCTGATTCTATTCAAGGAAAAATAGTCTTCTTAGTAAAGGAAACAAAAATAATAGTAATGAAACCAGTAAAGTTTCAAAGCCATTTTTTCCCCTTAAAACAGAATTGTTACTTCTTTTTAATGTTCTTTATGCAACCTCCATTCCCCCATTTTCTTTTCCTTCATGCAATTTGCTTTTTCTCCTCTTAGTTTCTCAGAGTTTGTTGCTCTCCTAAAGGTAATTGAGATTTCTGGAGTCAGTAGCAACCATGCATGGACACAGTGGGCAGGGGAGAGCTGCACACAAATCTTTATCTATTGTCATTTTTCTGTTGCCTTTTCTGTCGCCTTTGGTTTTATTTCTGTATTCAAAAAATTAATGTTGTGGGTTTCATACAAATGAAACCTAGTGTTTTGACTTCCAAAGCTCTCTGATGGAGAGAGCATGTTGTCAAAACTGTAGCCAAATTGAGATCCTATTGGAGATTCAAATAACAAAACAATAACATAACTTGGATATGATAGAGCAAATGATATGACTAGAGCCTATATGGGGCCTAATCCTGCCAGTTTTAGCTGTGCTGCATTATGGGTCCTGTTCTTGGGTAAAAATGTCAATGTTTTAGATTACTCTGGTTCTTAAAAGACCTAAGCACAATTAAACATGTTAGGAAAAAAAAAATGGGTTGTTAGTTCTGATAGATATTTGTCAACCCTGAAAAAGTTGAAGTAAATGGCACAAAAAGTGCTTAGATAACTTTTGTCTTTGGATATTTTTCCAAAAATACTGTTGCTTTTTCTCTGGAGATGTTTGAGTGTGAAAATTACTGAAGTAGAAAAACATGCTCGGGAATGTAACTTCCTAGGGGAAAATATCTTTTAAAAGATTAAAATAAAGCAAGTAAGAGTCCAGGACACAAAGATAGTGCCTCAACATACTCGGTTGTTTTTCTCTGATGCCAATGGATCCGTCATCCAGGCTCCAAATCGGGTTCCAGATATCTTCACTGTAATGGGGCCTGTAATTTTCATCAATTTGCCACATGCTGAAACCAAAAAAACAAATGCGTTAATGCACAACTCTCCTTGATGTCAGATAGAGCACAAGGCCAAACGCTCCAAATGACATAGTGGCTCCAGGGGATTCAGGCTTATGTTGAAGATTGATTGTCACCTTCACAGGAGAAACTTTTCCATATTGAAGAGTAATATAAAACTGAAAAAATATACACGTAAAATTTTATTGGTATATGTTTTTGTATTTACATCTTTTGAAGCACAGTTATGGTCTTTGGGCATAAGCTAAAATACAACTGGTAAAACATCTTCTGAGCTGAAGTGGAGAACATTTAATAATAATTGAAATGAAGACATAATCCCACCCCCCCTTCTTTTGCCCTCAGAAAGTTCAGCACAAAGCTGGGATTGATGGATGTTTCAGTTTTCCATTGGCCAGGGTAACAAAGTGGTGAAGGGCACACACAAAAATGAGCTTGTACACACAACACTGCTGTACTCTAAGCTTGTGCCTGACTGCCCCCTGACATACACATGGGGGCTCTTTCTGTAGTGGAGGCTGCCTGAAGAAAGTGAGTATGAGAATTATTTAGCAAGCTTGGCTGTATTGGTTGGCTTCTAATCTATTTGGCTGCCTGGGAGGAAATAATGAAAGTCGATACCATCTCGGATGCTGACCTTCCTAACAACTCAAAAATCTATATTTTAGGGGACATTAATAAGATATCTATTAGTAACAAGCTCCTGGTGGAATTCATGTGTTTACCAAGATTGAATATCACACAGTGGTGTGCACGTAATTAGGTTGAATAGCATGTTTTTAAAGAAAAGAATGTAAAAAGAAGTGAAACAATTTTTTAAATTTAAAAGTAAGTGCTTCTCTGTGCTACATGGTTGTGCTATACTGATAAGTAGAAAACAAACTGGTGTTGAGAGTGAATTTATTCAGCTCAAAAGAGAGGGTAACCTCAAGCCTGAATTTTATGCTCTGTAACTGGAAAGGAATGTATCATGCCAGCCTATTTGGGTCAGTTAGAATGGAGTTAATGCTGTGGTGAAAACTCAGAGGCTGCTTGGGTAGCTGTTGTTCACAGCCAGGGAAGTTGGACATATCGGAAGATAACTGAATGCATGCTGAGACCTCAATGAGCAGGGTAGGCTGTGTCTATTTTCTGGGTCAATTAAGAGACATTATTAAGAGACATATCTCAATCTATTTAGGTTGCAGTATTCTGAAGATATTTTTGGAATTTCCCATTTTAAAGAATCGTATAGGTTTTTTAATACCTGGTTATGATCGGACATAATCTTTTATTCTGGATGTTTTTTGTAGGTAGGCTGCTAGCATTGTGTGCTGAGTGCTCTTTTTCTACAGCATGAACTGCTATTAGCTTGGAAGGTAGAGGACTACAACCTATCAAGGTGAAGGCTTTTATTTTTAGGTGGTCTGTTAGTAAATAGTTTCAGGAATGGGCATGAGATAACCCTTCTGAAGGTTTGAGTTTGAATTTGGAATACTTAATTTGGAATGAGTTATCAGAAAACTAATAAGCAGAAAGAAATCAGAATAACAATTACTCCTGAACTTGTAGTTTCTAGGATAATTAAAACACAGTGAATGCATGAGTTATAAGGTATGCTAATACTAATTGGTGCCCTTACAACACAGTATTGCAATTAGTGGGGAAGCATAAAAAGAATTTGGAATCTGAAGCACTGTTTCTTCTATGAAAAAAAGAAATCCAGGAAGCTAAAAGTGGACTCATAATGAGTTGTGAAATTTTGCTTCTGAATGGGCAAAACCTATGGAAGAGCCCCTGGCAGAGATGTGAGGGCTCCCTGAGGCAGGGCAGGTGCAAGAACACTCCAGCTGGGCTTGGCAGTGCCAGGGCATGGTGGGAGCAGCACGGGCACACAGCAAGCATGAGGCCTCAGAGCTGCAGCAGGACAGGGGTAAAAGCAGGCAGTGTTTGGAGTCCCTGTGGGGTGTGCACACAGCTCTGGGGCTGTTTGGGTGCTGCTCTGTGTGTGAGGAGCTTTTGGAGGTTAGAGAGCAGTTCAGAGATTTGTATGCTGAAGTGTCAGTACTGTTGGTCCTCTGTTGTATTGTATTTATCCTGAATGTATAGCTCACTGATTAAGAGTTAGTTACACATTGTTAATAATTAATGAACCTCTTCAGCCTTCATTTAATTTAAACTCTATGAACAGAGCCGTGTATCCCTGTCACAGGAGTTAGATGCTTTTAGAGAATAATCTTTCAAAATGTATCGAGATGCTGTTCAATGTAAAAAGAGATGATGTACTTCAGCCACTGAATGATCAGCAGCTTGAGTCAGGGTGTATTTCTGATCAAATTTTTATTCCCAGACAGCATGCAGTGATCAAGAAAGGAAGACTCCTAGGAGAGCTGCTGTATAGCTGGGGGCCTGACTGAAAAAGTGACAAAGCTTCCATTTTTGGCATAACAGAACAGAGCACTTTGAAAGAAGCCTGAGGATTTTTTGTCCCTCCTGCCCTATAGTAGGTACCATTTTCTTTCCTTTCCTCATTAAACAGAAACCCATAGATCTGCTTTTTTTTTTCCCTGGCAGAAGGTTTATAGCGGTTTGATTCCCTGACAGAAGCACCAGATGGTAGTAAAAAGTTAGGTCAAATATATCGCCATACTAGCACCTGTGAAGAAGTTCAGTTACTCTAAGAAAAATGTGATACTTTAGGCTTTTTTTTTCCTTCCCTATGAGGTTCAGATGGGGCTACACAGAAAAGCAGTGGGATTTTGAGAAGCCCTCAGTCTCTTTTCCTTGGCTTTGGAAGAAGCAGCTGCCCTGCACTGGCAAGTCCCAGCCATAACTGATTGTAGTAGTTGGAAAATCCCAATCATAGAGTCTTTTTAGATCCTAAATGAGCTGTACAAGAAACATCATGTGTAGAATCCAGATGCTTCTGGCTTGATTCCTCTCCTGTAACAATTCTGTGCAGTGGACTCTTCTAAGTCTGTTCATGATTTCCAGTATTTATTTAATATTAAGGAAGAAGATGAGCATGAAGTGACCATTGGAAGAGAAAATAGATGTACTTCTGTACAGCCTGTGGGATGTGAAAGTATATGGGGCAGAATGTGTCTGGAAAGCTCCAGAGTGAGCCAATACCAGGAGGAGGCTGTGATAGTGCAGCTGGAGAGGAGCTGTTTTGGAATAGCCAGAAATAGGTAGATAGTCCCATTTTCTGTGATGTGACAATATTGGTAGCTGCCATACAGAGCAACTGAGTGTATCATTTGTAGAAGGACTGGCAAGGGAAATAAAACCACAGCATTCTCTTGACGTGTTCATAAGCATCATTATTATGTTTTTTCTTTTTTGGTAGGTAATAAATAAGGGAAAATGAAGTGAGGTTTTTTTGGCACTTGCACAAATGCATTCCAAGTGGTTTACTGCTTGCACTTTTCTGCTTATGGTCAAATTTGTCATAATATACTAAAATGAGTGAATGAAGAATTAGTTCTTAATGAATGTATGTCTATTTTCCTGTATAATATGAATCCAGGAAGCACTATAATATAGTTATTAGGGTTTGCTGAGAGGAAGTCCCTGGATTTTCCTGCATAAGTGCCATGACTTGCCATGTAATCTTTGGAAAATCCATTTATACTTTTGGGTTGCTTGTTCCTTCATCTACAAAATAGGGATAAGAATCTATATTTCTATTGCCCAGTTTTATACTAAATTATATTTGTAAAGTTCTTCAAATCCCAAAGGGAAGGATGCTTTGGAAGTAGATGTACCACTGCAATCAATAGTCTCATGCCTGCACTAATAGCTCCTCTGCCACTGATGTAACAGAACTTCTTTGGATACATAGAATCGTCTACTTTTGAATTTTTAACAAAAAATTTTACTGTAAAACATTGTTCAGAGTCTACATTATAATCAGATGCAGCTAGACCTTAATCTGATATATATCTACCCTAATGATATGTCAGAGTATTCTATGAATGCTACCCATGTAAGTTTTATTCCAATTTCATAAACATGTCATGACAAGAATAGGAGGGTTCCAAGCATACTGTGTGCAACCTGCATTCTCTTATAAATACCCATGACTTACAGGACTATCAACAAAGGACCCATACATGCCTAATTCCATGTGAATTTGGGGTGTGTAATCACATGCACTCTATTCCTATGTGTTTAGCTGCATGGACCCTTTAAAAGTTTTGTCAACTATTTTCCCAGCAGCTTCATCTTGAATTTTCTCTTATTCCAAAGAGAAGGAGCAAAATTCAGTCATCACAACTGTTGTGGTAATCATGAAACCTCAGTGAGAGTAGGATAAGTGCTTAGTGTACTGTGAGGAGTGTTGAAAGTGTTGCCAGTGCAGATGGAAGAACACTTTTAAGTGGCCAGGACAATATAAATAATGCATTATACTGCTGAAAAACACCTGCTAGGGAGAAGAATAGAGAATAGCTATTGTATACACTGATTAGAAAATTTTATTGTGAAATGCAACAAAATCTGTGAAGATTCAAGGCAGATCCTGTGGCACACTGGGGCCATTGGCTTCTGGCTATCAGGCTGGCATGGAGAGGCACAGCTGGGTCATCTCCAGTGTGGCCAATGTGGCCACAAAGCAGGTGTTGGCATGAAAGCTGCTTTCCCCTCATGCCCTCTGATCTGAGCACGCAGCCCCAGCTCTCAGCAGTTACAGGAAGATGAACTGAGGCGGTTTGTACTTCAAAAGGCACACAGGGATAGGCCAGAAAAACAGCCAGCCCATTAGTAGGGGACCATAAAAGTCATTTAAGCATCTAGGACCAGGGAATAATGCCAATAAGGATGAATGAACCTGTGTTACATCTTGAGAAGGTCCACTCCCTTAGAGTGACTCCCTAACTCCCTGAGAAGGTTAATGGGTATGCTTAATAATTTATTTTATACAAAAACTTTCTCTCTACTGCTAATGTACATAATTTTAATGGGGTTTTTTTCATTAGGTACATCAAGAGATTAGAATGTGTTGCAGGAATTCAGGATAGATAGGATGTCAATAGAACTAGTAATTCCATTGTACAAAATATATCTCACACTCATTGCTTCATTAACTGTTGTTACAAGATGCTGTAAAAGCAAAGAAAAACAAGATATTTGTTAAACTGATGATTTTTGGTATCTAATAACTTACTGGAACACTCACTATCAGAAAATACTGTTTATTCACAGGAATTTTCTTGTTTGCTGCAGTATTACAACACAGCTGTTTTCTCCTGACTGCCTTCTGTCAATGCAGTAATGTGCTATTTTGTGTGTGTACTGAGGGGAAAATAGGATCATAAGAAATTTCTGTTTGAAGAAGTCTTTCATGTATTTTAGCACATCACCACTGTGTTATTTCCAGAATAAAATAAAGAAATAAATTATTTAAGAGGCTAACCTAACCTAGATTTTTCTCATTCTACTGCGTCACAAAAATAAGGAGGCTCTGCTTATCCAGTTAAGAAGATATTTAATGTCCTGGGTAGCATTTAAAAGTAAACATCCCACACTTGATAACTGAGACACTGATCACAATGTCTCAGGCCTAAACCTTGGAATTTCAAGTTTATTCATGTTTAATGTTAAATTGTAAAATGTTTATTTTTCATAAAGGGGCTGGATTGTTTGCTGTAGTTATCCAGGTTGCAATAGTGATCCGTTCAGAAATCTCCAAATGCATGGATAGACTGGGAAGAGGGAAGACTGCGTTGTGTTTGTAAAGCAGGTTCCCTATCCCTGATGGAAGTTGAGGCTGACACTTGATATTGATCCTTCAGGCCCTTAGTTTTAGTAGCTGATACTGAGCTAGTGCTGATTTTCAAAAATGCTCAACATTTGACTTCTAAAGGCAGCATGGGAGCAGTCGAGGTGGAGGTGGCCTGAGGTAAACCTGGTGCAGCAGTAGCAATGGATTGCTGCTGTGCATCCTGCAGAAATCGTGCTTTGGTCTCTTTAAGTTAGATGTGAAGTTTGGTTAGATTGTAATGCTAACTGAAGAATGGGAGATCTCCTTAACACTAATATTACAGGCTAAAGACATTACAGTCAGAGTGGCCTCTCAGGTGATACATCAAGATGCCAGGGTTATGATGTGGACATCTCAAAACTGATTTCATTCTACTTTTCACTATTTTTTTTTCACACTGACAGCCCAAAGATGACTCTAGTAGCAGTGTCTGTCTGAGTTTTTTGAAAGAATATTTGTAACTCTTCAAGTGGTTTAAACCTCAGATTTTGAATTTGCTATCTGTTACAATTTTTCATCTAATTCCTTCTGTATACAGTGAGGCATCACATTATGTCATGTACTTAGAATGATATAACTGACCTTAGGTTGAGTTACTCTTGTTTTTTATTAGGGTAGCACAGATCAGAATATAATGCAATCTTTCATCAAAGAAACAAACAAATCCCCCTCCCCCCAAACCTTAATCTTTCTAAAGAGAGACAACTAAAAATGCACAGCCAAGGGACCAAATTTCCCATGAACTTGTTAACTTACTGAGCTTTTTCATGCAGTCACGAAGCCTGGTTTCTAAATTAACTACACGCTGGTGTAGTTCCTCATAGTCATAAGCACCAATTTCTTCCTGAATCCCAGTGAGCACAGTAGACAGATTCCTAATTTCCTCCTTGAACTGTGTGATCAACTTGGCATCAGTTTTGTATTGCTCCAGAACTGGTATCAGTGGCAGAAGCTCATCCATCTTTTCTTTCAACTCCTGTTAAAGGCAATCATGTGCATTAGAGATGTTTAAAGGAGTTAAATCCTCTAATTTCCTTTAATGTAATATTTATGCCTGATTATTAAAACAACTTGAAAATTATTATTTTAGTTACAGATCTATTATTAGTCTACTGTGAAAGTCTCAGACACCTCAGACTTAATGTAGTAAGCAGTAGATTAAATGCATGAAAGAATAGTCTTTCTATTGAAAGTAAAGAGTTGTCTTCAAATGATCTGAACCAAACCCACTGACTTTCCATCTAGGGGATATAAACCACCCCGAAGTGTGTCTTTCATCAGAAGATGAACAGGCCTGAACTCAGAGTAGTGTTCAAGATCATACCTGGTTTACAGAGCTGTCATATGTAGTTGGTGAGCTGGTAATCTCTGTTTCATTCCCTAGAAATACTAAATTCTTTGTTTTTCTCAATGTCTGTTGAAAAGTGTTATTTCTGTTCCAGCCACAATGATAGATAACTTTTTCTTCTGAACTAAAAATCCATGTTTCTTAACTGTGATTTGTCCTTGTCAACTGGCTACATCACTAAATGCTTCTGAACTTGCTCAGTTGACATCTCTTCTGGAATATCACCAATGGTTTTTTTGCTATGTGCAGTTGTTGTTGCATTGCCAATCCTATTCTTAAACATTGACTGAAGAAAATAAGGCTCCATCTTGAAATCTCAGACTGCCATTTTCTCAGATTTTTTTTGAGACTCATACTTTGAGAATTTGTATTAATCTGTAGCATATACTGGTTGCCCACCTTTCATTTCTTAATTATTCTTTTAAAAGCACTAATAATAGGGGCTTTACTAAATTTAAACCAATCGTTCAAAGTTGGTTTTTGTTATTATTCTGTAGAAAACCTCAAAGAATCTTTGTAATCAAAAGATTTTCTTTACTGAAATGTAGCAGATATGTCATTATATATGGATTTCAGAGTATTACTTCTGTTGATTCTGTTCTCAAGGGGTCTTCCAATTACATTATGGCAGCAGTTACCAAAATGGGCACAAAGAAATGAAGTCCTTTTGTTTACAGTTAAACTATTTTTATTTGGCCGTTTTTAATAAAATCTTAACCTAAACCTACTTTATGCCTGTTAAAATGAATAGTAATTTTTTCCTTGATGACAAGGGAAGTAGGCTTTGTGACAGAGAAAGAATAGCTCCAGAAACCACCATTTTTGTTACTTCATTTTGAAATTATGAACTTAGGCTTCAGTTCTGTGGGATAGTGAATGGCCAGCTCGGGAAGATAAAATCTGTTTGAATTAGTGAAGGTAATATATTCCTGGCTGGATTTATACCAGATGATGTATCATATTTGAGCAAACTTGCTGTAACTTTTTGTAGCAATCAGGTACCTCCTGACTGGCAGAAAGTGAAGTATAGACTGAGTATATGCTCAAGAGTGATCTGGACCGAATTTGTACTCCTTGGTTCTGGTCAGCATGAAAACACAGATTTAGAATATCTCACTTCAGTAAATCATATAAAGTTGATTCTTGTATTTTCATGATAAAAAAAAAAATTGGCTTCTGCTCACACTCCAGAGCTTGTTGCTGCAATGAGTGGTAGAAGAACTAATTTCTATTGCAACACAGATAGTTGGTAGATGTGTTCTGGCACTTTGTGACAGTTGATATGAAGGGTTATGTTATATCCAACACGATTTCTTTGTCTCAGGAAAGATAAAGCACTGGAATTTGAGTAGACTAAATTTCAGAGCAGCATATTGTATTATTTTGACCTTTTAAATTATTTTGTAACTGGATGGGCTGGAACTCTACTTTATACTCCTGGCAAACTGAAGGTAAATGACTGGCCAATAGAAATATTGAATATTTAAAAGGTTAGAGACTGGAGTATTCCTCTGGTACTCCAGGTGTACTGGAGTACACCTCTGATATTGTGTATCAGACATTCAAGTTTTGGTATTTTACTCTCAAGGAAAACTAAAATGAGAATAAAGGATATATAATGGAATTATGCAAATGTGTTGTTATTGTAGCAATGAGGGATAAAAGGGAAAAAAAGGTGAAGATACTTTCTATTAACTAAAAACCTGGGAGAATGTACTCAAACAGCTCTAAACTAAGAACAATGATATAATTTATAAAGCTCAGTAGTCAGATCATTAGTGTACTTAATTCCTGATGTTATTAAGACCCACTCGATATTCAGTGGCTCTGAAAAAACCCCTAGACCTCTTGGCTATGTAATTATTTAGGTATCTAACTCTAGCAGCAATTGGGAAATTAGGTTCATTTTATGTGAACTTTCAGAAACACTTCAAAAAATATATATTTGCTTAACATAATGTAATCTTCAGAATGTATTTTCTAACACCTGTTTTGTGGTCTCACAGTCTTGAAAGATCAATTTATCAGACTGTATTTCAAGAATTTAAATATGCTCTTGAAATATTTTTCTCCTGAAGAGTACTTCAGGTAGCTTATTCAGAATACACAATGTTACTTGTAATATCTGCAATCCTGCTTCCTCACAAAAGGATTGGCTTGTGGTTTTTGTTGTCATTAAAATTCAGTGGAAGTCTTTTTTTTAATCACACAAACGTGACTGGGAGTGATTTCCCTCCTCCCCATCCCAAATTCAAAACAGCAGACCTTCAGACACAAAATTACATCTTAATTGTACTGGATAAAAATTACAATAAACTGATTTATTATAGCCTTCCTTCCCTTCAACTGCAGTAAATGTCACGGAACACTATGAGCACAGAACTCTACTTGTTTGCTATTAACTCCACTGGATCCCCCCCTTTAGCATTGGAGCTCAAAAGAATATAAATTTCTCAGTATAACACGCACATTGATACAGAAAGAACAGGAGTCTGTTTATAGTGACATTTCTCTAATGACTTAATAATTAATAATTCCTCCCCATTGCAATTAAATTGAACAGAGCAAAAGATTATCATCATAAAGGAAGATTCATTATGCTTTTCTTTTAAATGGCGTTCTTGCAGGAGCATTTCCAGCTGAGACCTTAGCAGTCCATGCATTGTTACTTAGTACATTGTTTCCAGCAGGCTTGGAAGTTACTGTAAAAATTGGACCTACTTGAAAGTGCTTTGTCATTAATGTCTTCCGATCGTCTTCAATCTGCCGAAACTTGGCCTTCAGCCCCTTCATTTGCGTTTCCATTTTTAAAACATACTGGAAATCCCTCTGAGTCCGTAGATTTAAAACTTCAATAGACTGGGACATATTCTGAACCTGTTAAAGAAGAACACTCTCTAAATGCACTTTTTGTTTCTTTGCTTTTTTTCCTGGTTAAATGTCAGGCAATGAAATGCGCTTCTGTCAATTAGCTGTGAGTCATTTCTACCACAGTCCAGTTCTACATTCCATAACTGCACGATGGTACAAATATTGGGGAACGGGGCAAGGCCTTGAAGCCAAAAATTGTTTGGACTACTTAGAGGTAAAGAGAGAGAAAGATCCTTTAAGCATCATTTTCACTACGGTCAGGAAAGGCTGTCAGGCGATTGAGTCTCCTTTGAGACCTGTAGTAGATGTGACTGTGGTTCAGAAGGTGCTCATATAGCATATACTTCCTTCCAGGCACTTTGGGAGGGACAGGACTGATTTTGGTCAGTATGAGGAGCATGATTTTCTTTGTTAGTAGGCATTTATAGAATCATTCAATGTAAGGCATTCATAAGACTACACAGAGATAAGCTGGGCTGTGTTAATCACTACAGAGGTATTTCCCCATAATTCCATAAGTAAATGTAAAATTAGAAATTTTAACTAATTGTGTCAGTGGTAGAAAACCACAATTTTTTTTTTCAGACGAAAAATAGTGAATGTTTAGGTAACTTTTGTAGAGCAAGTGACTTTGTAGCTAGAGTGAGGACTTTTACCACAGTGATGGAACAGTAACTGTTATCCACAGTAAATTATACATACTTTTAAAAGTTTCTGTTATGAAAGCAATGCTTTTGCCAGTCATAAAAATTACACATTTTCCAAGTGCAGCTATTCTATTTCAGCAAGTGTTTTGTTTTCCTAAAACATGAGAAAACTAGACTGCTGTAAATGTATTAGGTACCTTATTGAAGTTTTGGCTCAAACAAAACATATTGTACCTTCCTAAGAAAAGACAAACCCAGCAGTACCCCTGTGGTTTGCAAGAATATACAATATTTCAAGGGATATTCATATTTGGAGCTAACTTATGAGCTACAAAATGTATGGATTTAGAAACTATTCTTAAAAATAGTATACATTAGTTATTGTACAGTTGCCAGAAATAGTTCTGAGAAAGGATTTTTAATGAAAAATGCAAAGGCTTTTTTTTTTTTTGCTATCTAATTGTTGAAAGCAGACAAATAAAGTCTTCTGGATGCTGGAAGAACTTTGAGAATTTCCATTTCGCAGAAGACACATTCACAAAGAGGCTTTAATTAAAGGACTGTATGTAGTCAGGGAAGTAGTAATACAACATTACATATCCATGGTTGCCACAGTCCTAATCATAAGAAAATACCTTTGAGAGGCTGATGATTTAGGTTCATTTCTGTGGCAACTCAAAAACTATGTTGTGATCTTATCACACCCCTCCAGCCCCCACCTCAAAATAAAGGGTTTTTTTAGTAGTATTTGAGTATTTGGGGAATATGCTGGAGCAAAGACTGGAGTGTTCCTTTCTTAAGTAAACAGACACCATGAGGGGAGGCAGCTCCTTTTCTCTCTGCTGGTCCCTCAATGCCCTCTCCATGCATCTCATGTTATGGGCTCTGTCAACTTGAAACTTTGTCCCTTCTGAAGTTCATGAAAGCACAGAGAGCAAAAATCTATGGGGATCTGGTACTATATTAACACTGGAATGATTTTTCTATAGCTAGAAAAATACTAAAAGTTGTGTGCTAAAAATGTATTTTTAAGTCTACATTTTATGTTGATTTTTGCTGCTGTTCAAGCACTCTCTCAGGCCTCAGGTTCTGTACCACTGGCTGTGATAGCAACTATAACCTTGCTTACTTATACAGAGAATGCAGAATGTTTGTGTTTTCATAGTTGCAGCATTTTTCTGTTGATGCAAAACAAAATTTCATTGGTTTCACCATATATGCAATAGTGGATAATACTGGAATTAAGAATTGGGCTGTTGAGGAAAATTTGCACCATCAGAAAATCAATAAATAAACTTGAGAAAAAGAAACAACGAAAAAAATAGAATTGTTTATGCTCTGCACAGTTTGCTTTCAAGATGCTGTGGTGTCTCTCATTATTTTTTAATAGGAGATGAGAAATGACCTTCAGCAGTTTCATATGGTTGAAGCAGAAGCTGTAGGGATTTGTAACTGATTTTACACAGAAAAATCTGTCCTGTTGTATGTAAGAAAGAATTTGGGAGGAGTAACTAAGACAAAAGATGCAACTTGAGTTGGGAAAGGTGTGATGTAAGGAAAACAGATAAATAACAATCAGAGATGAGAACACAGATAGGGGATATACTATGAATAACAATTTTTATCAGGTAACTCTTCATTAGTTCATTATGTACTAGGAGGAGGAAAGCAGTAGATTTCCATGGGAAGTTTAATGACCAAGAGGAAGAATTTTTTTGGGAAGACTTACCTTCTCTAGCAGTTGTCTGAGTTGCCTGCTTTTGGCATCTCTTGAACATAGGTTTTGTTCAGGTGCAACAACAGTGCAAATGCAACGGCCATCAGGATCCTGGGCTGAACTATAAACTTGCCACCCTTCCTTGGGGCTAATCTGAGTCTGTAACAACAAAATAATAACAATCAAAGGAAATGAACTGATTTTTTATTGTTTGAAAAAACCAGAATATTTTTATTTTTGCAGTACATGTCTGCAATGAGGTTCCTACTAGTCATCAATTATTACTCTTAACTAATTAGTTTGGTAGTTTCCCAGTTTTGCCATATCTCACACGTTTGCAATAGTTCTCTAGAGGAGTTTAGCACACACAGTTTCCAGGGTGGATGAGAATGGTATTCTGCTTGTGATTCAGCACAAACCAGGTGATTTAATTCTCTGCAAAGGGATGTTAGTTTTTCAGCAGAGAACAAACATGTCCTTTCAGCCTGGATGACTTTTACTTTAGACTAATGGAAACAACAAAGACAGGAAAGAACAAACATATGAGCCTGGGGAGAGCGTGGTGTGTGACTCACAGATGGGAACTGGCTCAGCAGCAGTTTGGATGTGGGGGACAGGTTTGCTCTTAAAGCTCCCCCTCACAGGAACTGTTCTCCCTGGGCTTCCACTGCACTTAGCCAAGGGAACAGGGGCTTGCTCAGGGTGGGATGGAAAAGTGCCTGGTTAGGCCAGGGGAATGGGGCTCATGGCAAGCAAGCCACAGGGCGATTAAGACACTGCATGTCCTTCAATGGGACAGCAAAAAACTGGAAATTCCTAACCTGTTCTTTTTTACAGCAACCATGACTGAGAAAGGAAGGCAAAAAAAAAAAATCACATTTGTTTGCAGAACAGGGTAACACTGAACTGCATTTAATGTTTGTGTGGGATTCGGTGTCTCTTTAATGGGATGTACAGAAATAGTGTAGGAATGACAGGAAACAATACATTGAGGTGATTGAAAGCAGTTGATGGAACTTAATATTAACAAGAAGCAGTTTTTGAACTTTCTTTTTAAACTGTAATTTAAAGTTAATATTGTGCTTTATTCTTTCCTAATATTGTACTGAGTGATGAATTTCATGGTACAGATGCTAATGGATATCATTGAAGTAATTTTGGTCTGGACACAGTTGGAATCAGTTGCTATTTATATTATAAAATTGTAGTCATTGCCAGCAGAGAAAGTGATTATTTAAACTGGGAAGCTTTGATATTGATGCTTTCCTGGCAGCTTAGTGCAGGAGTTGCAGAGTTCCTCATCTCTGAAGAGGTGCCAGCATCTCTGTGAACTGAGGTAAGAAAAGAGCCCAGGCTTTTCAGAACAGTGACTCCTCTGAAGAACTGAAGATGGCAGTGACCTTCTACTGCAGAGTTAATAGAAAAATCAGAATTGTGTTATTGCTGTGTTTTGCAAGGAAAACCAAAGTGCTATAATGTAGGTGACTTGAAGAGATGAGGGAGCTTGGTCTGATGAGCTTTGAGAAGAGATGACTGAGAGGACCTCATCAGTGTCTATCTGCAGGGAGGTGTCAGAGGATGGACCGGGCTCTGCTCAGTGGTGCTGAGCAGTAGGACAAGAGGCAATGTGCAGGAACTGATGCACAGGGCGTTCCACCTGAACATGAGGAAGAACTTCTTTACTGTGCAGCTGACCACGCACTGGAACTGATTGACCAGAGAGGGTGTGGAGTCTCCCTGCCTGGAACATTCCAGAATCATCTGACACAACCCTGTGCCAAGTGCTCTAGGATCACTTTGAGCAGGGAGGTTGGACCAGAGGACCCACTGTGGTCCCTTCCAACCTTGCCCATTCTCTCTCTCCTGTAAAAAGATGATCTTGCCTTAGCTTTTGCTAGAAAGGCACAACCAGTGTTCATGCTAAATTATAGTGCTTCTATGGCATTCTCTGCACCTTAATTTTTAGAGCAAAGGGGATTTAGCTTAAGACATGGAGAACAATAAAAACTAAATAAAATTATATCTGCAGAGACAATTTAAATTGGTTTTGAGAAGCTACTAAAATTGCAAGCTTTAACAAGTGAAGCCTTTAAAGGCTGTAACCCTTTAAAGGTGTAGGCTATTTACCCCAGCAGTTTCCATGTTTGCAGAACTTACGGCCAAACAGTGTGGTCATGCAATAGCAAGGAAACTGAATTTTTTGTGGAAGCTCAGGAACACGTTCAGGAATCCAGAGCTCCTGATTATAATTCCTTTAGTAATTAATATAAGTTCATGAAAAATTATTATATTTGAGCCTTATGCTTGCTACATTTAGACTGGGGGCAACTGTTTTCACTGTATTCAAGTAAGTTTTCTACAGTGGACAATGTATGAAACACCAGGATCATGCAGTCCATAGTAAAGTTGTATAATCCTGTCTGTAAATTATCAAAGGTACTTATTTATGCCAGAGAGGTTGTAAGTGTCTCTCTAGGCTTTATCTAAGGAAATAAAAAACACTTTAATGATTAACTTAGCAGGTATTTTTATGGTGTCTAAAATACATCTGATTAAAAAAGGTAACTTCTCTTAGGGAAAATATTTCTCACAGTAAGAGACTGGTTAACCAAGAGCATGGTATAAGCACCCATATAGTACCAAATTTAGGCTAGAGTTCTATGAATTTTTCTGTGATTCCCTCTATTTGGAATTTTAGGCTTCCTTCAATAATTAAGATGGGTAATATGAGTGGTGACAGAGAAAAACATGCATGTGTGCAAAGATGCACTTTGCTTGATTTTTCTGCTATTGTTTTAGTTTGACATTTAATCCCTACTTCAAGCAGAAATTGCTGTGCAGAAAAAGAGCTAGAAGTCATCAAAACCTTACAGAAGCTACTGCATCAACTTTTCAAATGCAGGCTTACTGCTGACAGACCTTAGTAAACAAGAAAGAAAAGAAATGGAACAAGTGGAACACAACAAGTGGAAACAAGTGGAAAACAACAATAGTAACTTTTAATAGTTCTTGAAAATCTGGGGAAAACAGAGGAGTCCCTATAAAAACCAATATTAACCACTGCCATGGCAGGCTGCTGTGTTAAAGACTTAGTTCTGAAAGATTTATTTTTTCACTTGCACTTTTATATATTCGAATAAAACTGTTACAGCTACCTCTGTTTTTACTATAGTGACAGTACCTTACTTAGGATGTTTGCTTAAATAGAAACAGTATTTTCTGGTTTGTCTTGCAATTTCAACCCTGGTACTGAAACAGAGCTCAAAAGAGGAGGCCCTTTACCTGACCCCACATCCTTGTACAATTCTTCCAGCTGAAAGGAGGAAATTGGGAGTTTTTTTCTTTTTTTTACATTGTACAATATACACAGTTTATGAGCTGTGTATATGCTAGGAGAAGTGCTCATGCTGCAAAGTTCACTGGAGAAGCTGCAAGTGGGGAACTCTGGATGGCAGCCAAAAATCAGTCAAGGATGACCCTGGTATTACTGAGCACTTGGGGCATAAAGTCTTTCAACCAACATCTAAAGTTTTAAGAAAGGTACCAGATTTGTGGTGCTCAGTCTTGTGTAAAAAGAACCCTACATGATTGAAATTCATGTTTTCTTTATTTGGCAGATGTTGCCAAGCTCAGATAATCAAGATTTTATGATCACTTTCCCAGCTCTAATGGAACTCTTGCTACCCTTATCAAAACAAAAAATATGCATATAGCTCAACTCAATGAGTGAAAAGAGCATTCTTGAAATAATATTTAGAAGGCATTTCTATCAGCAGTGCCCTGTTGTAGCCAAGGGGAGTATGACATTTTGTACTACTTGGAACCTGAACATATCTGTACAAACACATATATCTCTGTGTGTGTACAAATACATATATATATATATATGTCATAATAACTAGTGTGCATCTTGTAGTTCCTCAGTTGCAACTTTAAACTTGGATGTAAACGTGATAGGGAACTTCTACTTATAATATACAGCCACAAGAAGTAGCAATATATACTGTGACTCAGTGAGACAAAATTACATTGAAGAAAAATAAAATAGAGCTTTTCTTTCAAGTATTATTTCAAGTATTCTCATCTTGCTGCTCTAAAAGATAACTGATTTTTTCTTACAACATAATTAATTTTGAAGTAGTAATATTTATAGAATAAATACAGTGATTTTCTGCAGTAGTATTTTTCCTGCATGCATATATTCAATTATTCCATGTTGGTTAGTAAATGCATAATTTTTAGTTACAAAATTCTGAGTTTTGAGAATTGTGAACTACTATACAAATAGTTACATTTATATTTTACATAACCTACTATTATGTAAACATCTGATTGCAGTTACACAAAAAGATACATAGACAAGAGTGTTTTACTAAGCATTTAGGAAAATTATGTTCTAATTTAACTTATGGATACCAGGATAGTGTTCCCTCTAAAATAAATAGTTACTTGTCTTTTTAGGCTTCTCATGAGTTCATAGCTATTCAGACCTTTCCTGTAGGTTTTTATTAACTAAGGCTGCTGTATATGAGTGTCAATGTTACAAAGTGATATTTCTGTCATTTGTATTATTCCCATTATCAGCCTTTCAAAAATTCTGGTATCTAACCTCCTAGTACCAATTTTATTTTGTTTCTAACAGCTATTTATTTGTTTAACTGTATTCCAATAAAGAAAAATAGGAAGGAATTAGACCCTTTGCATATTGTAGTGAGTAGTTACTAGGTAACATTATCCAATTTTTAAAAAGAAAGCTACTGCCAGATATAATTTTCTAAACAACACAATGCATTTTTCTGGAGCAGTAAAGATAGGAAGAACAGTCTAGACAAACGAGAAGACATTGCTGTACACTTTTTAGCATTTCATGCTCGATGAAGGCATTTGTTCTTACATATTTAAGGATACTATTTTGAAATCTTCTCTTTCATAGTAAGACCGCAACATGCTCACCAATGTGCAATTTTATAATGCCCGAAAAGAAGCATGCATTAAGAGATGATAGGAAGATTAGTAGCTAAAAAAAAAGATTTACAAAGAGGCAACAAACGAATGCTGGCATTAAATACTAATTCAGCATTAAGATAGCTTGCAACATATAACAGCTACTTACTAGAGTATCTGAAGTGGTTATTCTGGTGGTATTTAGTCCTACCAGAGAAGGGAGAGTTTGGGACATCCAGTTAGAGATCATTGCCATGGTACTAAGAACAGCACCAAGCTTCAGCAGTGGAGGGCTCATTGCTGTGGAGCTAATGAGTTTCATAGTGAGTGATTATCATCCCAGTGCAGGCTGGCAGTGAGAGGCGTGACTGCAGCACACAACATCCACAGCATGAAAGGAGATCAAGCTACCCAGATTTAATCATCCATTAAAAACATCCATATCCTCATCTGCCCTCTTTCTGCTCTTACTAACAAATACTTATGACTGTCTTACGCTGACCACTAAATAAACAATCCTTTCTATGCTAATAGTCATTGCAGTTTCCCGTGGGAGATGGCGTGGGTGAATTATCTCTTTATAGGTGCTAGACAGTCAATTAGCCCTTAATTAGTTCAGTCCAGGCAGAGCAGCGTGTTCCTGTCTGAAATGCAAAAGCCTGAGCACAAATAACCCCCCCACTTCCCATCAGTGCTTTGGCAGAAATATGCTCAAGCCTGTTAGTAAATATGGTTCTGTACTTGTCCATGGGGAAGGGGCAGAACTGTCAGCCTGCTCATCAAAGCACCAGAAACCTTTCTGGACTTCCTGTGATTTGCTGATCTCTCATAAATTACAACCATCAGAGACTTTATTATTGCATGGCTTGTTATTAAGATCTTTATTGTTCATAAAAGACCCTTGAGGCTGTGAAGAGTCACATTTCTCAGTGTTCTTGTTAGTTTACAAGTTTTTGTACCAAGAGTTATTGCATTACTCTCCGGGTTGGCAGACTCACTATGTCTTCATTGGTGCTTAGATGCGAACAGAAGATAAATTGGGGATCGCACATTTTGAGACTTCTTTTGGCTTTGCTGTTAAATCTACTGCTCCCTAGTGCTGTAGAATGAGCTGCAGGTTCTGTAGCAATTTATCTTGCTTATATATTGAGTGTAGGGGGGGAAAGAAAAGTAGAAGAAACAGTCTAGAAATCATTGTGCCATAGGGGCAGTTTTACTTTTTAAGAATTATTTGTAAAAGAAGTGCTGAGCGAGGACTTCTAATGGCAGTTATTTAAGAGAAAACTTGCATAAAGTTTGCTGAGAGACAGGCTACTGCATTTTCCCCAGGGCAGTTATGGACTTAGTTTCTGAATTTGCTTCAGAAAAGCAAATTACTTTTCTTAAGGACTTCTGGCAGTGCTATGAAGGAACGCTGTGTGCAATGAAACTGAAGGGATGTATATTTATGGGTGTGTCACCATGGACGTATTTATTAAAGCTACTGTAACTCTGCAAACAGTTTTTCAGATTCTCAGAGCTTGTGCACCAGTTCAGGCTAGACATTTCTCTTTCAATATCCATTCAGAATGATTTCCATAAATCTCTGCAGTTTAAGGAAGACACATGTAAACTTATTTTTAAAAAAGAAATTGAAAAACCCATTGAGAGCTATTATATAAACTTAAGGAGTCACCCAGCAACAGAATATAGAAAATCTGTATATCCAGGTATTAAATATCTTGTGGTAGTTACACAGTAAGGTGAGCTGTGAAATGTTTCAAATACTCAAAAAATTAATTCACTGAAGAGATCTGAATACAGTGAAACACACTGAAATATATTGTTGCTAGAAGTTGTGCATAGATGGCAAATTTGAAAAAGGCTATGTGATCACAGCTGTTTTACTCAGAGTATTTTCTGTATTTCAGGAGATAAAGTTCATATAAGCTTGGATTGCCTGATAGTGGTCATCATGTACATTTCTCTGTAGAGAGAGTCCCTGTGGTCCATTCTTGATATGGTGATTTTGAGACTGAGAGCTGAGTCAGGCCTTTACCTCAGCCTGATGAAGAGCTTAGTGGGTGGAGGCATTTGAGCCTTTCCCTGAGTCAGTGTTTCTGTGGAGAGGGGCTCAAAGCTGTCCCCTGAACACATGTGCAAACTGAACTGTCAAAAGTGAGGCTTTTTGCTGAACTGTCACATTTCATTGGCAATTTGTCAATTTCCCACGGACCGCCACTGACTACTTCCAATATGGATTAGGTAACATTTGATAATGTTGGATAATTTTCCAGTTTTATTAGATTCTTCTGAAGTGTCTCAGCATCCTATCTAGACCTAATACAAAAAAAAGATTCTAATTCATCAGTTTTATAACTTTTTTCTATTCCTGTCCTCTTTCAGAAGTTTAATAAGCACACTAATTCCCTCAGTTCCAGGACATTTCCTGAATGTAATGATAGAATTTTGGTTTACCACACTGAATTGCAGCTTTTGACATTTTTGGTTTTCTTTTCTTCAACATTTGCTGTTTCACAGAAGAATGTAATTGGTCTCCTCTTGAATTTTAACACTGGACAAAATACATTCGAAAGGCAATAAAATACTTTTCTGATGCCTAGATTAAAAATTACTGCTGATTATCCTTTATCCAGGGTATTGTTAGCTCCTTGTTGAGTTATTATGATTATTCCTAACAGATGACATACTCCTTGGTTCTTGTAACAGAATATTCATTGATGCAGTTTAGCACTTTATTTTCTTCCAGCTGGTTACACTGCAAAAGAGAAAGCTTGCTGCCATGTGAGTCCCAGTATTGCTTCTGGACACATCTTTACAGAACTCAGCAGGAGGTGATCCTCTAGTCCCCTTGGCTGGTTTATAATAATTTATATAATTTACCAGAGCTCTGGCATCCCCATGATGCTGAAGTCAGATCTGCTGTAGCTGCACAGGGGCTTTGAAGCCCCTTTGTGCTGCAGTGCAGGGATGAGGGCAGCTTGTACAAGTGCTTGGGAGCCTGGGGGCTGCAGGAGCGCGCTCACCCTGGGAAGCTGAAATCCTTTTCTTCTAGGGCTGCAAACACATGGCAGCTGCAAATGTAATGCCAGCCCTGGGTGTGCTTACACAGACAGGGACAGCACGTGCTCTGTGTGACTGTCAGTATTCTGTGTATCTGATATTACCCATTTTGTGCATCCATTTTTCAAGTATTGCTTCAGAGCACTATTGCTAGAGAAGATGAGCATGGGAACACAGTCTTAAAAATGTTTCCTTCCTGAACAGTGGAAATACTCAATGAAACTATATTTTGTTAGTGTTTTTACCAGACTGTGTAAGTGTTCAAAACCCCTTTTTGTTAAGGAAATTAAGTGTTAAAATAATTTTAGCTGTATTTTACCATAAATAACTGGGTAAATTAAAAAATGGCAAGCAAAGAGTAGAAAATTTTTCAACATCTGAGGTCACATATACAAAGATCATACCGGAAGCCACAGAATAACTGAAGAGTTATTCTCATATTGTTAGAAAGTAGAAACAAAACTTTAAGATCTGTGTTTCATTTCAGCTCTGTATTTTCTGTTTTGTTGGTTTTTATTTTAAAGCTGCATTTTCACATTTCTGGTTTATGATTAACTGCTCTGAATAAAAGCTAGAATGCGACAGCAATTCTAAAATTTGAACAATATTCTTTATTACCCTAAATTTCTGCTGGTATGATAACTTCCTGTTTTAGTTAACTTCATCTAAAGTCAGTAAAAGCTGAAGCATCCGTACAGAATAACTTAGATGAAATATTTTGATCTTACATAAAAGTCTGTCAATCTGTAGCAATTTCAATGTTGTTAATGTCATTGTATGCTAGTCCTGTAATATTCAATTACTATATTACAAATTACTAGGGTCATTAAAGGTATTATTTAAGACCCTTGTTTAATAAATAGTCTAAAGGCTCTTCTAGTCTCTGATATTTACTTTCACTTTGAGATCCTGTTTCATTTTGATAGGGATTAAGTCTACTGAAAATGAGAATATATCCCAACATTATCTTATTACAACCAAGGTAGTAGGATCTCTGTACTGTAAAAAGTAATTAACATCAGTATTAGGAACAGCAACAGAGCAAATGTCCTGAGTCAGCAATATGTGAAAATATACCCAGCCACCTACCCCAAAAACTAATTACCTCCTGGCCAGAGGAAAGCATTGATTGTAAGAAAGAGGAAATTGTGAAGTTCAGCTGCAGCCACTTAACCCTGATGTCAGCGTATTGAACATATATAAAAAACAATGCTACCTTAAAAAATTCTTACAATTCAAAATTGTGTTCATGGGTAAATGCTATCATGCAAACACCTGAATTCTTGAATTTCATGTTGAAGGGATTGCACACTCAGGGCTCACCTGGCTTAACTACATACCTTTGAAGCAGAGCAAAATCAGGAATCTTAAATCTCAGTAAGTTTGTACTTTGACAGGTTAGGTTTAGAAAGTAAGCTCAAGAAGAAAAGCCAAAGCTTCTCTCATTGCACTGTTGTTCTATAGTGTATTTAGTTCTTTATCTTCATGTGATATATTGTGCTCAGTAGTACATTGGTTTAAAAAATGGCAGTCCATTAGTCATGTTCCTGAGCATGATTATTTATTCACATTAGGTTAATGCATGCACAAAGCAGAGTTCTCAGAACTGGAATGGCAATTAACATTCACAGAGCTGCAGATGGACTGAGAAAGCACAGGCTTGTGCTATCAGTTCAACTGCAGTTCTCTGAACTTCGAGAACTGTGCCTTCTTCATCTTACTCTTTGTTCAACAAAACCCTGTGGTTTTGCAGTGCTACTTGTGAGCAGCAATATCCAGGTTTTTTAAGGGCAGTTTGAGAGGTATGTGCCCTGTCTAGAAAATATATTTTCACAGTTCATCAGTGCATATACAGTGACATTCTGCAGTCAGGTGTCTCCACTTAGAGAATATTGAGCAAGGGATTTTTACTCTGTTGTCCATTATGTGCTTCTGTACCAATGCTCTTGAGGTGACCTTTCTGAAGTGGTCTTAGCTATCTGCTTGTTCATTTTTCAGGCTTCAGGGAGCTTCTTTTGAATGAAGACATTAAAGAACATTTTCATAGTTTTTTCACACCTATTCTCTTGTGTTCTGCTGTTAGCAAATCCCAAGTGTACAGAATAACAAAGTAGTGTCTCTACAGAAGAATTAGTTCATTATGAGAATTGACTGAAACAGGAAGCATGATGGGCAGTCTGCTTTAGGAAAGTCTGCAGTTAATTGAAACAGCTGGGAAAAACAAATGGGTGGGGAAGGACTAGTGAAATAAAGAAAATCTTCTTCTGTTGATTTCTTGCCATTTTAATTTTCAATAACATTTATATCAGGTACTCAATAAACCCCATAAGCTTTTCCCTCGAATGTGTGATATGATGATGGATCTAATGGGAGAAAGAGCATATTTCCAAAAATATATGAAGATATCTATTTAGTAGATAATGACTAAAGATTGTGCAGAAAGTCCTTTTTCCTTTAACAGAGGCTGGAAATCTGTATATTTTTAGAGGGTTCTGGGATCCCTTTTCTTGCTCTGAGCATCCATAGAATGGCAGGATGCAATGTTGGATGGTTCTGGGACTGGAATTTGTTGCAGTTTTGCTTTCCTTTGAAAACTGTATGGATATGAGAATTTATACAGAATTCCTCCTGAAGTAATTCTCATGCTTAATGTACAATTTTGGTTTTCCATCTTGAAAATACATATTTTTCTGTTGAGGCTGGATGAGGTAGGTGAGCTGGCTTTCATTAAGAGTAAATTTTAAGAAATTAAAGGAGCTGAAACTGAAACTCCCCATGAAGCTAGATCATATATAATCCTAGAGAGAGCTTGAGCCATGAAAATCAGTAAATTCTGTAGTAATTCAGTAAAATAAGTGGTTTCAGCTGGCTCTGACTGCAACTAGATATTTGAAAACAAAGACCTAAGCTACTTAGAGCCAAAGTGCATGTAGACTGTGAGAATGGGCAATATAACTGACCCTTCCTCTGGTTAATACAAGCTTACAGCTCTGCAGTCAGCACTTACAGACCCCTGAACTGCAGCTTGCCTGTGGAATGTCACATCTAACAGATACAGGTAAATTTGTTCAGTGCCTTTTTAAAATCTCCTTGAATCTTCTCAAGTGAGAAGACAGAAATGAAGAAAGTGGAAAGGGTTTGCAAAACAAAATTCCCTGTCAAAGGGGAATTTGGTCTTTGGGAAAAGACTTACTAGGGTATGTCTGCACTTACAAATACAAAAGGGTTGGGGTGTGGGGTTGAATGCTGGCCCACAGCAAACCATAGTGTTTGTTGCTGCCACACACCCCAATTACCTTTTCCTTTTATGCCTGGGCATGATTCAGTTAGATGGTCTGGACATGGATGCAGCATTTTAAGAGGGAAAGACTAGTTTTGCTGTGTGGAAAGGAGCCCAGAAGGCCTCAGAGCCCAGAAATCAGCTCATCTCCTTTTTATTTAGCAGCTGCATGCTGTATGGCTGTATTTGCATTTGGCCATGTACTGTCTTTGGAACTGAGAGCAAAGGAACCATCTACTGTTTGATTTCTGCTGCATTGTGACAAGCAAGTCTTTGTCTCTTCTTTGTAAATTTACAGCTTTGCATTATGGAAACACTTGGCTGTATTCTCCTGTATTTCCCAATGCAGATAATTGTCAAGACTGACTAATAAAAAGTAAGGTGGGGAGGGTTATCCTGCTGACTTGCTCTTCATCCCAACATGTTTCCATACATTCTTTTGGCAAGTCTCTTAAACTGTCACATCATGCTGATACCCTTTTCTAATATATCTCTGTCATATACTCTGTAGAGATGAAATAGGGAAAAATTTTTCAGAAGTGTAAAGCTAAGCTTACTCCCAGTGGTCTGGCAACCCACAGGCTACACTACTAACCAAGAGTTTATAGGTTTAGCTAGCATGGCACTGATAATGGCATTTAAAGGCTGTAGCATCTTCCTGTTTGGATTTTCTAACAATTAACAGCATTTCCTTCTGAGAGATAAAGATCTTTTTCTGTAGGCAGAAATTCCAAGAAAGAAAATTACATTTCTGTTCAGAAAGCACCACACATTTCCTGCAACATCACAAGATTTTGTGAATGTGTCTCATTGCAAGCAAATTCATTCTTAATGTATTCTGCTTCTTGACACCATCCTGGAAGGCCTAGTTTAATTTTAAACAAGGATGAAAGCTTACAAGTAGTGTAAGTGAATATTGAGAAAATTCCATGGGCAATCTTGCCTGCAAGACAGAGGTGTTAATGCCATGGCCAAATTCCAGTAGTTAGCTATGTTCTGTCAAACAAATGCTTCTTGCAGTTTCAGTTGGATACTTAACCTATTCTAAGTGCTGTGTAGTGCTTTGAATACAATGAGCCAGGTGCTGTGTTTCAGCTCAGTAAAACATGCTGCTCTTCAGTAGTGGGTAAAGCAATGTATGGATATGCCACAAAGCAGGATCCCAGATGCTGTAAAATACTTCTATGTTGAAATAAGGGTACAGAAAGCAAGCACTTGCTATTTTCTAAGGCTGTAACAATCCTGGAAATTTCTGAGTAATTCTGAGAAGAACTGAAGCAGTTTATTTGGGAATCAAAATTGTATTACTTGAAGAAAAATAATAGAGAATATACCACAAACCTTAATGAAGTTATGACATACTGTTTTTCTTGCTGCCTTTTTAATTTCCTATTTACGTTTTACAGAACAGAAATGGACATTTTAAATAATATTTCACTTTAAGGGATTCAATTGCTCATTTCTATTAATCTTCCCCTTTACTCTATTTTTTTTCTTTTTTTACTAAAATCATTTAAATTGGTGTGTGACCCTGAGGGGTTGAGTTAAATCCATCCTTGTAAGGAATGGGTGTGCCCTCCATAGGGCTGCTTAGGGCCAGAATGCTATTAGCAACTGCAGCTTCTCAGGAATGAGGAACCTGAGTGTCAAATTTGAAGGTCCAAAGTTCTGTTCCCAACCCCCTGTGAGCAAAAAGAGAAATTTATTAAATTGGTGCTGTTGTCTGAAGGTAGTACTGTGGGAAATGAACTTCCATAATGCACAGCAATGAATAATGCCAAATATAAGTATTAAAAAACCCCAAATGTGTCCCAGATATTCTGAAGAATCTCTCAGGCAGTAACAGTGGCTTGTATAAATAAATAAAAACTAAATAATGTGTGGTTTAATCTTGGCTACCATTTCCCTGAAATGATAAAATGCCAATTTTCTAAGATTTGATTTGGATGATTGAGATTCCTGCATAAGGGTGAGAAGCAAGATTGTAAAAGCTACTCTGAACATGAAAAGTTTACAACTTTGTAAAGCTCTTAGGAGGGAAATAAATGCTACAGGAAGGAAGAGATGAGGAAAAAATAGCTCTGAAAAAACTGAGGCATATTTAGTGGTGAGCTATTAGGGATTACTGCCTCTTTGCTCCTACCTTGTCACTTGAATATACCAAAAGAAAGATGCCTAAAAGACAATTCAAAGCACCTTTTAAACTAAATTTAGCATTTATACATGGGCACAGTGGCAGCCATGGTAGTGTGCCCATCCTCAGCCTGGTCATTCTGTCACCTCGGGCACACTGCCTGCTGTGTGAAGGTTGAGATTCTTCCTTGAGACTTAACAAAATCCTGAACAGGTTAATATTCTTAGTTGCCTCTTCTTAGAGACAAATAAGGCTACTGTTGTTCACACAGCTCATGATATTCCAGGATCTCAGGCTCAGCAAATGTGTTGGAAAAGCAGAGATCTCTACATTGCTTTAAAATAAGTGATTTGAATTCTGACTTCTTTTCCTCCATTCTACCAGGGGTTTGACTCAGGTGTGATTGCCACACCACTCTGTAGACTTCTAGTATCAGCACAATGCTCAGAAAAATCCATATGGGCTGCAGTTAGCAACTAGTAGGAGAGGCCATTTTCTTTTGATTACAAGAAAGTGGTGTACATTGAAAGTTCTCGTAAAACTAGCACAGAAAATTGTGAGCCACAGTAAGGACTGATATAAATGTAGGTATTTTTTCAAACTTGTGGAAAATGAAAACTGGAGACAATCTAAACAACTATGTTCACAATATAAGTATGAAGCTTGCATGGTGGTACTTAAAGGTTAATAATTTCAACACCTGTGATTCTTCACCCTGTCATGTATTATCCTTTACCCCCTTCTTGTGTCTCTAAAAGAGGAATTGAATCCTATTCTCTGAGTTAGGAAGTTGTGGTCTTGGACTAATACTGGGTGGTTTTTCAGCTTCTAGAGATAGGATTCAGCAGTTGAGGAGCTGGTGGAAATGGCTGGGCTTTGTGTTGCTTTGTAGTCATACAGAGCAGTATCTTATACTCCAGGCTGTGACAGTGGAAGGGAACAAAGCTGTTACAGCTCAGTAAGCACTTCTGACACCAAACTTAATGACTTACCCCACACAAAAATGTCACTTTCCATCTTCCAAATGAAGATGAAAATGTATTCTAAATAATCCTTAACAATGCACATCAAGTCACATTACAGTCATTCTTTTACAGTTGCAGTTTATGACCAAAGGAAACAAGGTCATTCCCAATTTAGGACATGACTGGAATTTTGTAGTTTTGTGGTATTTAGTGAGCTGACAACAGTGGAGTATAAATGATGAAGACTCAGGTGATACCCATCAGAAGCCTTCTGTTTACTGGCACTTTCCATAACCTATATTTTTAAATGTCTCTTCAGCACTTTAGGATTTATCATCTCCAGCACTTAATCCTCGTGTGCAATCATAATCCTCTGTTTACAATATCAAAATTATAACACCACTATTATCTCAGGAGAAAAATATGAAATATGTGAGGAGTGAGCATCAGTGAACAGCTCAGAAGCAAAGATTTCTTTTACAGAGAAAAAGGTTTCTGTCCACAAGAAGTTCAATGCAGGCATTCTTTCTAGCTTTAATGAGGGCAAATTCACCAATTGAGAATCACAAAGTCAGTGAGTTTTTAAAGGATGGCTTAGCAATGTGCCTATGAGAATAAAATTCGTGGGCAATGCTGGTAAAGTTTTACATAAGCTTTTAGATCTAATTAATAAAAAAGGGCCAAGATTTTGATTAATGAAGGCATTTACATAACCTTCAAGATTTGATATTAATTTTACAGGGAGATTTAACTAACTTATTAGCAAATGACAGAGAAATTTAATAAAACATTTCTACTAAATCTTGTAATTAGCTTCTGCAGCTTGGCTAGCAGTGCTACAGAAAGTAGAGCTATTTGTACAAGGGCAAAAAATAACTTTGGACACAAAACTTGTGCTGGAGCACCTGAAAGTGTTTTCAATTCAAATATACAAATTTAAAAACATGCACAAACTCATATCAAGGACCATAAAAGAAAAACAGAAAATTTCAATCAAAGCCACTGTACAGTTCAGACGATAAAGTTCTTATCTGTATTTTATAGCCCTCTGTCCTGGCCAAGCAAAAATTCTGTTATGAGTTTTTATCTTGCATTAGTGTATTCCTAGCCAAGATTCCCATCTCCTGCTTCTAAAAAAGCACCAAAACATTAAACAATAACAGTAAAAGCTACTAACATGAAACTGGAAAAAGAAGCCTTAGCCAATTTGTCAAAGCATTTGTGGTGTTAAGGCAATTAAATAGCAACAGAAAAAGCACTAAGGCTCATAATTGTTAGCTTTGAAAATTCATTTTTGATTTATAACTAGAATAAAATGATTTAAAATCTATATAAAAAGACATGGTTTGACAGAAATAGGAAGATGCTGAAAATAATATTGTGGAACTCACAAGTGGGAAACTGGAGAAACTGTATTTCACACATAATTTTTTTATTGTCTTTTTGCTTTTTGATGGAACAAATTATTGCTTATTTGTTTTCTTATGAATACAACAGAGTCAATCTGTCACAAATAAGGAGAAAAGTGATTCCAGATGGAATCTACTTCATCCAGTGCTTTGGGAAAATATTTATCTTTGGGGCCAGATGGAATGCCATAGGGCTATTTGAAAGAATTAGTTTTATTAGTTTTTTTTTTTTTTTAATGTAGCATATAATGAAGAAAAAAGAAGGTGAAAATACATTCTCTAGTATGAAAATATGGCTGCTGCAGGGAAACACCTCCTGTCTGTGTTCCTACTTCTCTCTTGTGGTCAAGGGGAAGGCAGGCAGGCAGATTAATGCAGGGTTTTAGCAGGGGACCATCAGGAATAACAGGAAAGCTTCCTAATGAACAGGCAGTAACAGACAATTTAAAAGACACTGGCTTTTTCAGAAGAAAATAAACCCCAAGAAACCAAGCACTAGTTTGTTGCAGCTTCTCATCTGCTTTAGACTGTTTAGTAAATAGACTTCTGCAGGTCTTATATCTGATGCAAGGGATGATAACTTTAGCCTGAAGACTGTTAATAATACTTTCCTAAATTATCCCTGTTGGAAGATCTTTTTGTTTTACCACACACATGTTTTACAGACAATACAAGTCATTTCCTGAAGGGCACTTCAACAAAACCCAACCTGATTTTATACTACATTTTGCTGGAGGGATTTAAGGGGAGTTTTAAAATAAAGTGCTAAGTTTTAGCTCTGGAGTAACTTAATTACATGACATCACTCTGCAGACACTTTGTGCTCATTATAGTCAAAACCAGTTTTTAAAGGCCAAGTGTGACTTGCATGATTTACACCAGAGCTCTATCACAAACCTCCTGGTTTGGATAGATTACCTTTGCTCACATAGTTAAACTCTGCTCTGGACTGTGAGATTTTTGATACATTGTTCAATGAGCTCAGGATACAGAGAAGTTCATGAGTTAAAGGGAAACTCAGTAGATAAAATTTGTGATACGATTTTTCATCCATAGTACGAATTAAAAATATTTTGATTAATTTAAAATATTAAATTTGTCATTGGGGATTTTATTAAATGACTGATATAAAACAAAATGTTTCCTTTTAATCAGTTATAAATAGGTGAAAGACAAGTCCTTAGGTTGTAAACGACTTTTTGATTCTCAGAAACTTGTCAATCAAGTCATTTCACATAAATTCAATGGCTTATTAGTAAGAAGAATAGATATTTTTGACTAAGCAACAAATTCTTTTTCAAAGTGTTCAGAATAAATATCAGCTTAGGCACTTTATTTCTTTTGAAAAATTGATAGAGACCTGAAATACATTTATTTTGTTGCTTGACAAGTTACTTATACCCACTGTCTATGGGAATGCTCCAGTGCCTGGAAAGCAGGCTACAAAAACACACCTCTCTTTGCAGACAAACTCTGGCTTCAGATTTTCCATCCTCCCTTGCAGGGTCAAAGACTCTCCTAGGAGCTGGAGCTTGAGGGTACCTGTATTAAGTAACTGAGGTATCAGACTGTAGACTTAGCTTTGCTAAATCCTTCTAGTGTGATAAGCCTTCCTAGTTTGGACTTTCCTCGCTGTTCCTTGAGGGTATAATGAATTACCTATAAATAAATTTTGGACTGTGTACTATATGTAGACCAGCTAGGAAAACACAAATTAGAATCTCAATCAGTGTTCCTTGAAGACTTTAATTTCTGCTATGAATTCCCAGATGTACAGGAAATGTCACCGCTATAAATCCCTTGAGCTGATCAGCAGTCTCAGAGACAGAATATATTGGATTTGGAAATGTTTCTTTCAAAATGTAACAATATCAGGTAACACACCAGAACAAGAAGGCAGAATGGAAGAGATAAAAACCCTGGTTTACAAGGCAGATGAGACTTCAGCTTTTACCTCAATAGCACTGTGCTCTAGAGATAAAGCTGGAAAGCCAAGGTTGTATAATGTATAATGCAAATTCCATCTAGATACAAATGTAATTTATTGTTTTTACTCTTTCTCTTTGCACTTCGGGTCTCAGAGGAATTAGTGTTTAATTCAGAAGATATTGTTCCTGCATTGCTGCAAGTTTATGTTGTCCTGGACTTGGCAAGAATACTAGAATCTAATTAAACCAGTAGGGGAATGAAGGTTGGGAGTCAGCAGGTGCAAGAGATTCACAGAAAAAAAAGGTAAAATCTCCTGCTTTGACTTAAAAGTGAGGTATCAGAATTCACATACATTAAGCAGGGAGCAAATGAAGTCTCTAGTGCAGCTTGCTTGGCAGTCAAAAGAATGTTATTATAATAGCTTTTTAGTGGAGTGGAAATATCCAATTTCCCCAAAGACCAATCTGGCTTAGCAATGCAGACTTTCTGACTTCATATTCTAATGCTTACTTCACAAGATGCCTCATTTCTCCTTATGTAATGAATTGGAAACAACATTGTTTCAGAGCACAAAGTGCAAGTGCTGCTCCATTAGATAAAAGAATTTTCAAGGAACTTTACAAATAATAAAAAAGAGAAAACTGACCCTACAGTCTGCATGTGAAAAATTTCAAATTTTAAATATTAGATGCCCCTAGAGATGATAATCAAATATTATTTATCTCTAAGCAATCTGAGGAAAATAGTGTGGCTGATATGACAATACATACCCTTTAAAATACAATGGAAACTGAAAAGGCTGACAAGCTGGGAATATCAGTATCTTGGAAAAGAAAAGCACCCCTAAACAAGAATGTGCTTTATCAGATGTTGAGGGGCTGATTATATTTCCAAATCACTTAACACTCTTACTTATGCCAAAGGCATAAGAAGTGCAACGTAGCTGTAACATAGTACACTGTTTTATGCATTCTGAATGTAACCATCGGGATGAAAGCCTTTCAGCATTCTACACAGACAGCTACGTTGCTGCACAAAGTCAGTCTTCAGTAATTGTGAAGAATCTAAGGCAATTCATACAAGTCTGTATTCATATTGTAATTTAAGCCTTCTGGGTTGGCAAACAGTTGTCTGCAATCTATTGTAAGAGAGGAAAAAAGAAAAAAAAAAATGTCACATGCTAATATAAGATTAAAGAAGAAAGCAGGGAGGAAGAATACAAATAAAAATAACAGATTAAACTGAACAAGATAATATTCTTTATTCCTTATTCCATGTGACCCTTTCTTAAGACTTTTCCTCAGTCTAGTATGATGCTCCTTCTGGATAATACACTCACAGTCTGCCAAAGAAAACTACTGCAGCTGAAAACTGAGCTCTTTCAAAGAGAGAGCAGGATGAAATGTAAGAGTGAAGGCTGACAAAAATCAAGAAATAGGAGCTTTCTGATGTGTGTTAGGATGCTTTGGGACTCTCTAGCTGTCCTGCAGCAGCTGAGCAGGGATGTCTGAGCATGAAGAGGTCTCTGGATTACGTGATTCTCTCTTCCTCACTGTCTTCCTGGAGGCATTTGTTGGCATCACAGGCTGCACTCAGCTCCAGGTTATGCTGCAATAAGCAGGGACTCCTGGCAATGCCAAGGCTGCAGTACCAAGTGATTTATGACCGTGTCAGCCCTTCTCTGGTGTTTTTACTGGATACATGTCAGAGTCCTGAAAGGCAAACCTGTAATCTTTAGGAAAATGCAGCAGAAATGCCAGCCTCTAGTACTGAGATACAAATTTAAGGGAAAAGGACTGGTGTGTTATTGTCTCTCATGAGTTCCTTATCAACAGTAAAGGAGAGTGCACATATCACTAAAAATCTTGTGTACAGTAGTGCTTTTTGGTGGTTTTTATTCCATGCATGGAAGAATCACACTACCCCAGACTGATTTAGTTTTACTGAAGCACAAAGGAATGTAAATATGAATAAAAATTTTTGTGGCTCAGTGAAACATCTGTTGTTCTAATCAACAACTGGAGAGAATTCAATGTATGAATTGATTATTTAATCCCTGAAATTAGGAGAGAAAACCTCATATTTCACCTTATGGAACTTTACTGATTGTTATTTCAGCACTTTTTTTGGCCTACTTATTACACAGATTCATGGATATCCTATAGCTAAAGGAATACATGCAAGACTCTGAACATGGGTTCTGCCTCTGCTCTTGAAGTAATATGCAAATTACTGGTTACTCTTTAAAAAGAACACTTAGATTTGAGGAACCTGTACTTCAGCTTTTTAAAGAGTTTTATAAAGTATAATATGAATTTATGAAACTGTGTCATATTTTCCATCAATTAGTACATTTCTCCTTGCAATGTTACATGACCAAGTATCATTGACTTCACAGATATCTGTGTTTTAGTGGGTTTCTGAAACAGGAGACTGAGGTAAACCTTTCCAGGCAAGTCCATCCTGTGCTGTACTAAAGAGAAGAGCCCTTCCAGAGGACAGCAACACCCCCACTTTCTGAACCCAGACCTTGCACAGTGCTGAAGGAAGGAGGCTCAGGTTGTTTTAGTGCAAGCAGCATCCTGTTGGTTGAAATAAAAGGGCTCTAAGAAACTTTCCTAAATCAGGGTCAAGCCCCTTCTTTGGAACACGTTTTTAAAAGTCACAATGTAAGTTACCATCTTTTGCAACTGAGACAACACTAACAAAGGAGTTAATGAACTGGAAGTGATATAAAGCCTAAAGGGGAACATAAGGAATGCCAGATATCTTTAGAATAACATTCTTGAACTACAGGCTGCATATAATTTGTGACATTTGATCAAGCACTAACCTGATCAACTGTTTTCCTTTCTTTTCCATAGCACAGTATTTAGATCTCCTCAATCACACCTGCACATTCCATCAGCCAGCTCCATGCATAGTTACAAGTTAGGAGGAGTGAAAACTCCGTAATGCTCAGACAATTAATTCACTGATTTTGAAGACTTTAGAGCAAATGGCCTGAAGTCAGTTTGAGACAAATGTGTTCATTTCACTTTTGAGAAAATGCTCTTATGACATCATCTGTCGGCATAAAGCACTCAAATTTTGGCTGTATTTCTAGGATGATGCAGGGCTAAGAGTTTATGATGCAAGTATGCTAAATTGTTCTGTTTTGGAGGAATGGATTAAAGGCATTTTGAAGCTTCTGTTTCTAGTTTATCTTCTATGATTCTGTGAGTGTTCTGGTGAAGGCAGGGAGCATAAGATTTGTTTCTGGGTGGAGGGAGTGAAATGGGAAGGAGAAAAATTTCTGAAGTACCTAAGAGACTTTTTTTGCTTTTCATTTGAGATTAAAGTGGGGGGATAGGATACCCCAAAATGCCATTAAAATGAGCAATGTTTTTAGACGGCAGCAGAGTGACAGAAAATGAGCTCTTCTGAGCTGACAAGAAACCGAGGCTAATGTCAGTAACTATTGATTGGGCTCCAGTCCACTAAAAGCAGTCAAAAAAAACAATGGTGGGATCTTAGCATAGATAAGGTAGCTGTGCCTCCTTAAATCAGTAGTTTAAGTTTGGGATCTTTTTAAAGACAGTGTTTCATTTAAATATTTTCTTGTGTTTTTATGTGAGCTCAGACTATCAAGTAAGGAGAAGGCATACTAAAAGTTAATGGAGCTCTCAGGTTCAAACAACCCACATGAATTACAAATAATTTACTAAGAGGATTCTCACCAAAATCAAATCTAAAAATACTTCATGCAGAGTTCATAACAGACTAAATATCACTTCCAGACAGCTGCAATGTAATTTTGCCAAAATGAGATAAAATAAATGCCAAGTAAGTGTCAGAGTGAACAAAGGAAGGGTCCCTCCTGTGTCCCTTTACAAATACTTTTTCTTCCACGTTATTCCTTTTGTAAATGGGAAAGGAGTAAGAATGGAAAGAACAAGGAACATTAAAAACCAAAATGAGCTCTGGACCAGTCATTCCCTACTCTCATTGGTACAGGAGTATATACTCCTGAAATCTCATAATCTGAAGTCAAAGACAACAAACATCATTCTCTCTCTTATTTTGGTAAACACTTGGAAGCATTATGAACTCAGCCTCATATTGTGAGATTGGCTGTGTGACTGCTGAGGAAGAACGAGTCCTGTTCTTTTGTTCTTCCCACAGGGAGTTATAGAGAATTTCAGAATAGGGGGGAATGCAAAAACTATTCTCTTCCCAAGATAATATGCCATTGCAAATGAGGCAATGTGACAAGAATAGTAAATACTTTCTTTTATTATTAGCAATAATTAACATATTTAGGATTAAAGGGGGAAACAATTCTTTCTCTTTGCTGTTCATATAATAGTAAACCAATCTAATGATCATTGAGAATTGTATCCCAGGGCATAATTTGGAAGTAGATGACCTATATAGTTTCCAAAGGCTTTCTTTACAATTTTATAAACAGAGAAAGAATATCTCACTTCATCTGGAAATGACTTGTACCTCTACATGCTAGAAAAGCTTGAAGGTTTTGGAACACAATTTTCATTAAGGACAAGGGATCAACTTGTGTCGCTTGGCACTTTCATCTTTTCAGGTTCACTCAGTAAAGAGTAGACTAAAAGTACAGTGAGGGTTTCCTGATAGGCATGCTGTGGAAACTCCATGGAGGGGGAAGCTGCCCCAGCAGTGCAGTTAATCAGCCATCTCCTAAGGGCCACGGAGCTACTCAGAGGGGTGCCACAAAACTGCTTCATAAGGATTAATCTTAGGTTATCCAAGCTTGGGTTCTTTGGTCAACCAAACTTGCATTCACAGAAAGTGTTTAAGTCTGGAACAAGTCTGACTGAATTATTTTCTATTTCCTCAAATAGAAAATAATTTCTCCTTAATTTCTCTTTGATAATAATAATACTGATTTTAATTGAGACAGAAAATTTAACCTAAGAATGTCATAATATTTTAATGTGGTCAGTCCAGCCTAGCAACAAAGAGGAATTCTAAAATCCTGTTACTTTCCATGTGATATGAAGAATGCGTGTTCCTGTCACCAATATGAACCTACAGTTAAATTGCTAAAACCCTGGAGTGACAGCAAGGGAGGTAGAACTGGAAGTGACCTCTATTGATTGTAATTGAATACACTGGTGGTGAAATCTAGCCCGTGAGGTGCAGATTTAGTATAATTAAAATATAATTTATGTACAAGGAAGTAGCACATTTATATGCTATTTCACAATCTATGGAGAATATAAATGCACTTTGTTTCTTGATTGAGTATAATAAATAACAAACACTAGGTTAACAACATATTCTCTCACCATTACACAGGGTAAAGGTAATCATAGGTTAATAATGAGTCTTTCATTAATAAGTTTGCAGATGACACTGAGCTGGGAGCGTGTGTCGATCTGTTGGAGGGTAGGAGGGCTCTGCAGAGAGACCTGGAACGGTTGGATGGGTGGGCAGAGTCTAACAAGATGAAGTCTAATTAGTCCAAGTGCCGAGTCCTGCATTTTGGCCACAATAACCCCTGCAATGCTATGGACTGGGGACAGTGTGGTTGGACAGTGCCCAGGTAGAAAGGGACCTGGGAGTACTGGTCAACAGCTGGCTGAACATGAGCCAGCAGTGTGCCCTGGGGGCCAAGAAGGCCAATGGCATCCTGGCCTGTATCAGGAATAGTGTGGCCAGCAGAACCAGGGAGGTCATCCTTCCCCTGTACTCGGCCCTGATGAGGGCACACCTTGAGTGCTGTGTCCAGTTCTGGGCCCCTCAGTTTGGGAAGGACGTTGAGACGCTGGAGCACATCCAGAGGAGGCAACGAGGCTGGTGAGGGGCTTGGAACACAAGCCCTGTGAGGAATGGCTGAGGGAGCTGGGGGTGTTTAGCCTGGAGAAAAGGAGACTCAGGGGTGACCTTATCACTCTCCACTACTTCCTGAAGGGTGGTTGTAGTCAGGTGGGAATTGGTCTCTTTCGCCAGGCAGCAACTGACAGAACCAGAGGTCACAGTCTCAAGCTGTGTTAAGGGAAATATAGGTTGGATATTTGGAAAAAGTTTTTCATTAAAAGAGTGATAAAGTACTGGAATGGTCTGCCCGGGGAGGTGGTGGAGTCACCATCCCCGGATGTGTTTAAAAAAAGACTGGATGTGGCACTCGGTGCCATGGTTTAGTTGAGGTGTTAGGGAAGGGGTTGGACTTGATGATCTTGAAGGTCTCTTCCAACCTAGTGATTATGTGATTCTCTAATGTGAAGCAACTGTTACGCAGAGCTAAATCCCTAAATTCTTACTCAGTTAAACAGGACAAAGATTAAGAATTTTGTTCCATATTGCCTGTTTACCAAACCTAATTACTTGGTTACAAGTATGCATGGTAAAAGACATTGTCTGTCACTGTGCTCAGAAAGAATGGAACCATTCTCTTTTTCACATTCCGCTATTGCACTGTTCTCAAATTAGTCCCTGGAAATGGAGCTAAAAAAAACCTCCCAAGAAAGGTGAGTTCAAACTACCATATCTGTATTTTGTAGATATCCAGTCCTGGTGTTAGCAAAAAATGAAACAGCGCCTGCGTGATAACTGATAGGAAAATGATGAGCAAAATCCTTACTGAATATAAATGATGTTTAGTTCCATAAACATTTCTGTGTATGAAATGCAACTCTGAGTGTACTTTAAGGTGGTTGCTAGTGATAACTCTAAGCATTAGATGTCACTGTATTATGCAAGTGTATCTGTCTTCTCAAAAATTATAAAGGCACATTGTGTCTTCTGATATCTAGGACTAACCCTGAAGTGACTGTCTTCAGTATGGTACCTAGTTTACACCTCTAAGGATGTCACAAATTTTTTTCTCTAGAAATTGCTTTTGCTCATTGGTTCACCAGACAAATAGAATGAAGACACTCAGGATTATCTTCTTCTCTTTCCAAACATAAAAACAAATAACTATTGTTTAGGGCAGAAAAAAATCTTTATATGTGCCTGATCAACTCAGAGTAATCAGCAATAATTGATGCATTTGCTGGAGTATGTTGGTTTATTTTAATATTAAGGTTTTACCAGAATGAAATATTTATGGAGTTTTATTTAGCTAATGATGAACAGGGAGTAAATAGCAGCATGACTTTCTTTGTTAAAAAGGTTTCAAGGAGAGGAGAAAAGGCAATTAAGAATTCTCCTACACAGAAAACAGACTTCTTTTCAGCACTAGAAGGGGTCCTCAGCCAGACTTCTCTGAGAACCTCTGGTGACAGAAATGATGCAAAAAATGTCTCTTGTTATTTCAGATTAGGATTCCTTTAGTGAGGAGGAGGGAAGGAAGAAAATGGGGGCAAGGATATTAAATAATGGTGGACAGATTTTGTCTTATCTAACTTTTTAATGCTGTGCTGATGTCAGACCCAGGCACAGCCAGTAATTACTGGCTTGGGGATGGCAGGATCACTCTAGACTCAGTAACACCACAAAATTACAACTGGGAATTTAGTTAGGGCTGGATCTTCAACTGGTATAACTTGTTTGACTTCTGACAGTGCTCAGGGGCTGGAGCATCTCTCAATTAGAAACAGAGACCAGAGATAAGGCCATAAGTCAATCCTCAGCCTTCGCCACTGTTTCCCTGCTGCAGTGCAGACAGCATTTGTAACTACACTGGTTCTTGTACAGAAACACCGGCCTAGGGCTCCTAACACGTTTTAATTGTACCTCAGACTCCACACATTCTCTTTCTAGCTATAGAATAAGAAAATCTATTGTCTTGAATTTGTACTATACAAATTCCTTGTGAATCCCATAAAAACAGTCATGTTGTTTGCTCTGCCTACTCTTTCTCTTATGGAAGATTTCTTATATTTCTTCTGCAGTAACGCATGATATCCTCAAAAGACAGAACTCTGGACAGAAACAGAATAGGATGGCTTAACAGTTCCCAGAAACACAATACAAGATAGTACAGTTCAAAGCAAATTCATACACTGAATCCATTAATAATTGCTATTCACAGCAGGCCTCCAGAACAGCAGCAGTGGAATGTGTTAGGCTCTACCTCACTCTTCTCAGAATTGCTGAGAGCCCAACTGTGTAGTTAAAAATAGTCTGCACTGTATTCTCAATAATAAGGCTAAGCAGATAATTTGGTCTAAACAATTTAACAAAATTAGCTTTCTCTTTTACTAGAATCAGTCTACAAAGAGTGCTATTTTCAGCAACATTTCTATAAATAATTCCTACTGCACAGCTATTTTATAAATAATTCACAAATCTGAATGCTAAAATTTGAGCAACTTTGGATTGATAAGCCATAAATATATTGGTATTTCTTAAGTGAGTACACAAAATTTGTTATCTTACACAAATGCAAGTACAAATTATAAATGTGTATTCAAAATTATAGTATTCACCTAACATTCTGCTTCGTCATTGATTTTGCTTGATAGGAAAGTAGTACAAACAATTTTTAACCTACACTGGTTTAAACATCGGAATAGCTATTTGTGGAAGATTTCACTTCTGTTTTCTTTCCTATTTACTGAGGGCAGTTTGTTAGGAAATACAAATATTGAATAATTTGCTTTTTCATCCTCATTTTCTTCATAGGTGTCTTGCACTGACGTGCTTGTTCATAATAATCTTCTGTCCACATGATCTTTGATGGGCACAGGCCTGCTGACACAGCCAAAGGTATGGGACCACTCTTAACTCACAACTGATGGATGGGCAGCAGGAGATACAGCCACAGGGCTTTCTTCAGGCACTCAGCAGTGTATTTTTTAATGAAATACATCCCAGTCCCAATCTATTTGGGTACTGTTAGGCTTATTTTTATTAACAGGTCAGTGCCTTTATGAAAGACAAAATAGTCTTCAGGTATTAGCAAGTTTTTACAGATATTCCCATTTTCAATGTTTCCAGGCTGTTCCCAGTAGAATTATTTATTTTAACCTCACATTGTATCATTTGGATTTCTTGTTATCTTCCCTTTCTAAGCCTATTCGTTCTATTATTCAGAGTACCTAGTATATTTTTCACAATGTGTCCACTAGTTAGCTTATTACTTTCATATCCTTCTTTTCATCATAAACTCTCAGTTTCACAGCCTGTTCATTTGAGATAGATTTTACATTTTATCCTGTAAGGCTCACATCTCGTGCATTTTTATAATGTATGTATGTTCCAAATGACACAATTCAAACAATTTTCGTGCCATGTGACAACAGAAGTTGTTGTCTCAAGGGACAACAGAGACAACACAGTGCAGGTGGTCTTGCATATAGCTTTGAGTTGGATTTAGAGCTTTTTTTTCAGAGTCAGCAGTGGCATAGCCCTTATCCACAGTCAGGCATTTAAGGGTTTCTTCTGAATTCCCCATTACCTCCAGTGCTATCTTTGGTCTTTCAGCCAGTTACTCTTCAAGGAAGTTGATCTCCAAGCAGAGTCTTGTAATGAACAGAAGCCATGGCACTCATACTGTGGAATCAGCCTTGTCACTTTGTCAGGCAAGACTTCCCCAAGCATCAGTGTCTGTGGGTCTGAGCACACTGGTCCCAGTGAAACCAGAAATGCAGCACCCTACTGACTGGAAATGGGGAGGACATGCTCTGTTTGGTGTGAAGATGTCTCTAACAGGATGTGCCAATTTTAAAATGTTCTGAATTCAAAGAGTTCGGTGGAAAATGCAGAGACTCTAAGTAGCATGACTCATCTCCAAATGTGACTTATCTGATTAGATATTATTTTTTCAAAAGATTAAAATAACAAAGTAGATTATTAAAAATGTTTCTTTACCTAATGTTTAAGTTGATGGTGGTAGGTGGGCTGATCATGAGTTCCTCACATTACAGTCAATACTTTGTTCAAACAGACTTGTGTTATAGAAGGCCTTCCCAAAACAATAAATATATAAAAAATGGCTCCTTTAGGCTGTGGTAGGTTCTTTACCCTTCCTGCCTCCACTTCCTACCCTGCCCAATGCCTGACATGAAGCATTGTAATTAAGCTGGTACTAACTGGAGTAACTGATCCAGAATTTGGATATATGCCCCTGGAAGGACAGCTGAAAGTCTTTCCAGTCCAATAAACAAGTTACTAGGTCTGTCTGTTACATACTTTTAAGTAAAATCAAACATATATAAGGCATGAACCACAATCATGTGAATTGTTGTAAATCTGGGATATTTTTTCATAGGTAAACAGTGCATTTGAGTTGACATGCTCTTATTTGTAGCTCAGATGAATTAATTTCAATTATTATTAAAGAAAATTGAAAAAACAAAATTCAGCATATGAAACAATATAGAAGGAATCTGTCAAAACTTAGCAAAACTCTTAGTCTCTCAAAGCCAAAAAGTATCAAAAAGATTCCTAGAAAAAGAATCCATCCTCTAAAGAAAACAGAATGGCAAACACAAATCCCTAGTGGTTAGGGGGATCTCTAAGGGATGTGTCTGGTCAGAAAGCATTCCAAGACTGCAAACAAGAAGTGTGGGTACAGAATAACAATCAGCATTTTGGAGAGAGAAGAAAGGAGAAGCCTAAGGACCTTGGTATTAAATTAGCTAATGATAGCAGATTTTTTGCAGAGGAAGCAGAAATACTAGAAAAGAAAAATATCCCATTTATTACTTTCATAAAATCTGCCTCAGTTTGGGAAACTAATGATGACACAATACAGTAAGTCATTAGAACTGTAAGAAACTTATGACAATGGATAAACAAAGAGATAATTCAACACAAAAATATTTGCCTAAAAGAATAGTTTTGAAGGTGGGGGCCCAGAGGGACTCTAAAGTGAAAAGGTAACATTGGTCATTCTTAAGTATTAGAGGCTACTAAAACCAGAAAATCACAAAATACAAATAGCACATATCCAAGAATGCTAATGAGAATGGGAATGTGAGTGTTGGATGATATCTAATTGCATGTGGTTTGGGAAAATTCTGAAGGAGAAAAGATGCAACCTTGTGTCTATTTAACAGAAGAACAGGGCAGTTAGGGCTTATCAGGCATATTTTTCAGTAATCAGCGTCACTCTTACCATCCATTTAGAAAGTGATTTGGGGAATCACATGAGAAAACATGAACTGTTGTCAGGGTCTGAACAAGGGTCATGCCCCTTGTACAGACATGGACCCACTGACCTACTCAACCTTAACCTTACTTAATTTCTGTGCTATTTCTAAATGGGATAGAACTATTAGTAACAGCAATTAATTTTATTTTTGAAACCACTGGTGAATGTAATATGAATGCCAATAGCATCTGGGGAAATTTGTCTTCTGTATAAACAACAGTGGCAACCTTAACCATTAGTGTAGCTTGCACACTTGACAAATCTCGAGCTGGACAAATTGGAATACTTCAACTACTGCCAGTATTGCAGTATCTGTGAAAATCCCTTTTCCTTCATTTTCTCAAAAAATTAAAATTCCAGGCTCTCTGTATTGCCTGGTGGCTTCTTGTACAGTAGCCTTGTCAGAGACATCAGGGAAGCCTGATGTCATTCTGTCTTCTTTTGGTTTTGAAATGTCCAAAGGAAGAATGTTTCTTTGCTTCTCATTCAGGCTTGAAGAAACTTAAACTGAGCCAACACAGTCCTTCTCCTTGTGCATCATACCCACCAGGATAATTTCATTGTCTAGTTTGACAAGTAGAGGAACAGATCTGCCTGTACATCCCTCCACACACAGATGATGTTGAAGGAGTTGGAAGAACAGATAAGCAGCATTTGTGGTCATCCTCATGTGCTGCTGTCTGAAGGACAGAGTGGGAGGAGGAAGGGGGGAAAGCTAGCATTTGCTGAAGTATAAATAAAGGTGTTTTGGGGACAAGAAACTACTTCTCTGCCTGCCCTAAAATTCCACAATCTAGTCCCTGGTGGTGCTCACAAAATCAAGTTATTGCTTCATGAAATACTTTTAATGATGACCGAGTGTTTTAGCTAATACAGTTTTTCTTCTGAGTGCTTGAGATGAGAAAAACCATCTTAGAGAGGGAGAAGTTTGTCTCTAAAAAAGATAAAACTCCATGGTCTACATAAATTGGGCATTCTGAAAACATCGATTCAGTAAATATTTCACTTCAATGTTTTTTCAGATGCATGCCCTTTTTCACTGACCGATAAGAGGGGAACTATATATATATGTATGTGTGTGTCTGTAGGCTAAAGTTGTATTTTGCTGTCTTAAAGAAAGGACAGAACATTGCTGGTGTTGTGAGATCTCACAGAATGGTAACAGCAACATCCACTCCAGATAAGGATAACAGCAACCATTTAAAGCAGGGCACCATATGTACATGCAAGGCCCAGAACTTTGGATACACTTATTTTACTCTATCACCATAGCGAGGATATTCACAGCAGATGTATGTGGCTTTATGAGAAAGCAAGTCCAGAGGGCAAAGATCAGCAAAAAAAACCACCACAGCAGAGAAATCTGAGCTTCTTGAATGGTGCTGGACAGACTGCTGATCACAGCAAGATGTATGGAAAGGAAACAAGGTAGAAATATATATCTGTATCATCTACTAATATGGAAGTATTTATTTTAGCAGTGTCTGCAAAACTAGTATAGCAGGAGGTCATTAAAAATTATTTTTATAAACTTTCTCTTGAAAAGGATTAGAATGCAAATCAGCTATTTGACCTTGTACGAGCCACAGCTAGCAGATTTTTTGATGTCATAAGTGAACCTGTTACACCAAAGAACACAGGATTATGAAGTGCATATGTAACTTCAAGGGTTTTAAATGAAAGTTCAGTAGAAGGGTAAAGACATAGCCACTCCTACTATTTACTTGCCCTCCTACCTTAGAGGAACTCGTTTTATTCTTTACATCTTTGCATACACTGGTTTCAGCGTATTTTTCAGGGCCAGGAGACTTCTGTAAGACTGATAATTCTACGTTTTGTATGACATAGAATGGAATATAGCTTCCAGTTTACTCATTTGCCTTTCCAGCTACATTTTTGCATATCTAGTTTAATTGCACGTTACTGTATGTACATACTGTTGAGCTTGTTGAATGGTAAAGTCCATAGTATGTTAATATCAACATATTAATAATGAAGAAGAGCAAGAGCACTCGCAACATTTTTGTTAGAGACTGAGGAGGTATCCAGAAGTCAGTAAATTCCTGCATGTTATATTGCAGGCAGAGGTGGCAGTAGGATTAGCCTCTAGGTTAAAGAGTCAGAAGTGAACTTGAGGCTTTAAAAAGTCAGAAATGTAGGAGACTACCCTCTTTGCTTGTGGCTGATTCTCATGGGAGATTGTTAACATGTATGTTTTTAGTGTTTTGATAATTGTGTATGTATTTCCATCCTGTTCAGAGACAGGATGGAAAACAGTCAGCACCAATCTTTGTATTTAGGCTACTCTCCCTGACATCCATCTCTGTATTCTTTATGCAGGTGCCCAGAAACACCTGTGATGACAGGAAACAATATTGATCTGAGATCTCATTATAAATGCAAACCTGTCACACATGGTTTCAGGATTGGATCTACATTTTTTGTACCATCATCTACTCTGTGTACTCTTGATTACTCAGTACAATAGTTTGTTACAACTACACTGCCTTCTACTAATTTTCTTGGGAAAAACATCCCAATACCATATATTGAAAATAAACAGTCTTATTATAAGAAGGTAGAATAGTTTGAATATTATGTAGGAGGTTATACAAAAAGAATACGAAAAAAATAATTGTAGTAGGGAGGCTGAGACTGAACAACCACATTTAATATTAGTAAGGAAGGGTGTGATAGGTTTGTGTTTATGAGATCTCAGATCAATAGTATTTTCTGTCATCACAAGTATTGATGTATTCTAAATGCAGTTCATATTTATTTAAATATGATTTTAAATCTGAAGTCCAAACTCAAATAGCATTTACAATTTAATACATGAGAAACTACTAACGTGCTTAGTTATCTCCTTGAAAGGGACACACAAGCACATTTTGAAGTATACTCCTCTAGCTGTGGTTCTAAGAAAGGAAATCCATGAAAATCTCTATAAACTATCTTTTAATAATGTGCCCCAATAATTTAAGAATAATATTCACCATATTATGAATGGCACTTAATAAGAGAGTTCATTCAGTTCTCACTCAGAATGGAGTTAGTTTTTTCCAGTTGTTCTGGTTGTAACCCTTATGGGTTACTTTACAGCTTGAAGAGGGTGCAAACACTAGTTCCCAAAACCAAAGCAGTGAAGAGGGCTACTTGTTCTCAGAATTTGCTTAGGCTGTTGCTATGCTGACTGATATATGCTTTTCAGTGAAACAAGTAAACAGAATCATTAAATCACAGTTACAAGGATTTGTTTGGTTAGAAGGCAGTGCAGCAGACAGATGACTGTTCTTCTGGGGAATGCAGGATGAAAAACATTGCATTTGTGTTATCTGGGGCTGCTTTAGGTTAGTTACTTAAGTGATTTAAAAAGTCTAAAAAAGGCTCAGAAGAGGTCAGAATATTAAAGTTTCTTTAATTCCTCCTGAGGAAAAAATGTTTTAAATAAAGAGGACTGCATATTTTATGAGTAATTACATAAAATGTTTTTCTTTCTTGTGAAAAGACATAGCTGCAGAAGCAGCTGGGTAGGACTTTATAAAATGCCATATTCACAGGCCTGGTATTCAATCTACTTTTGGCTATAACTCAAATTCCAATTGAAGATTGTTTACTGACTTATGAAAAATATACCTGGTTGCTTCTTTAGCTTTTTGGACGTGCAAACCTCTGTCATGAAGCTGCAGGCAGCATAGCATAGTATGAAAGGAAAGTATTCCACCAGGAATGTAAATTCCTTTTACTGAAATTTCAGTGTGTGTACACTCCTGTATCCATTGGTACAGTTACTTCTCAATGCCAACTGTTTGTGTCACCAATATTTCATGCTCTGTTTCCTTCCCCAAGCAGGCACACCTTTCGTGGTGTATTCAGTTAATTGGTATGAATCAGACCTATTGTCAGAAAAAGCAGTTATTAGGAAATCATCTTTGGAAGCTGGCCAGTAAAGATAAAGACTAGAGATCATCTAGTTTTAGACACATGCCTAACTAGACAAACAGTACTAACTTTTTAAATCTAATACATCATTTATTTCCCTATTTCTTAAAAAAGCTTTTAGTCCCATTCCAAACAGGATGGAATGGAGATAAAATAATCTATACAGGGGGCCTTGTTATTTTGCATTTTGGTGTCTCTTTAAGACAGAAATGTGAATCCTTCAATTCCAAATAAAACCAAATCTAGACTTTAAAGCCCCTTAATGTCAGGAATTAAAACAAAGACAATAAAAATAGTAATGTGTTTGAAATAGTTTCAAGTGCTCCACAAAATAATGCTGCTGATAGTAGGTTAATTTTCTTTGAGTCACTAAGGAAAAAATTGGAAGCTGCAGGCCATGCTTAAAGTGTCACTGAATCTTGGAAGTAATGCTGTGACATAAGAGGTCATGTCCCAGATAAATTTCAAAGTATTGCTACTGTATTTCTGGTTTTGTACTGAGAGCACTAAAAACTCAGCTGGCTAGGTTCTTAGGTGGAATGATTAATGTGGATAGAACCATGTGCTTGGGTCACATATCTTGGTTTAAAAACATGTGACTAATAGATCTGTTTTGGAATTCTGGGTAAATCCAAGAAGTCCTGAAATTCTGAAAGTAAGGTTACTTTTTCACTGTTTTTGAATTCTCACTCATGAAAAGAATTCTGTACTCAAACCCAGGCACACAAAGTCCTTGCTTTCTCCAGGTTTGGTCCTAGACAAGAAATCTACTGCCTGGTGGAATGAAGCAGCAGGATAGATTGCTGTTCTTGTTGAAGATGGTCCTTGAGAGAACTTGTCCCACACTCCTGCTGCAACGATTTACAGAATGCTTTTGAATTTTCCCTGGATTTCAGTCGAGATTCACTAAAAATGCCTAAGTGATGCCCTGAACCATTTCTGTCATACTGCAGTTTTGAAAAAAGGGATTTCAGTGTCCCAAATAGACTGCGGCCTCTGAAGATTCCCTGTTCATTGCTTAATAGGTCCCTTAAGAATTTCTCATATTTGAACTTGCAGTTTTAACACACCTGTGTTAAATCTGTAGCCAACTAGAAACAGCATTTTTAGAGCTGATGTTGTTTTAATAGCTCCAAACTGCATTTCTTGTTCCTGGTGGTTGCCTTCTCTGTTTCAGCTTGTTCCTCTTTGCAGACTTAGTGAATTGATTCTGTTTCACTGGCTCATGACTTGGCTAAACATAGAAGAAAGGTGGAAGCCTGGTTACCTGAAGGCAATATGCCTCTACTGGAAAAATAATTGTTTCCTGTGAGGATATATCTGTCTGTGTATATGTATACATATACAACTATTTTTAAGATTTTGTATAACATATATAATTGGTTTTGAGTGCATTCAAATGAGTAAAAGTCATAATAGCCATGAGCAACAGAGGAATTGGTTTTTAACCAGAGCGGAAAAAAAAATACCTCTTCCCATCAACAGTTTTAAAAAGCCCTTAAAGACCACATGATATCTGATAGCAACAGGGGAGTTAGCACTCATGCAGATGTCACTCTCGTGTGTTTTTTTCACATTCTTTTCCAATATCTTAATATATGTTACTTAAAATGATGTAGTGAATACCTGTCTGGAATGACACCTGGGAGAGAGCCCAGGGCATGTTGATAGCAATAGGATGGCTATCTAGTCAGGTTCTCAGAAATGGGAGAGCAGACACCAAGTGAGACTTGACCACAGTCAGCAGTTAATGATTTCGAGCATTCTTAAACCTTGGAGGTTAAATAAATATGAATGATTTTCATACTGACTAACTACTAATACTGTAGGAAAAAACCAAATCAATTTCCAAGTAGGTAACAAGATTTAATTTAGCAATGTATTGTACTCCTATGAGTCATATTTTCAGTAAAATAGTTTATTGTGGTAACCCTTTGCTGTACATAGTATTTTTGTAAATTCTTAAAATAGGGATAAATTAATTTGTATTGCTAGCCAGCACTAAAGCAGTTCACTCTTCCTACTGATGAGTTCTTAAAATCCAGGAAAAATAAAGATTTTAGTGGCTATTTGTATAGTCTGATTATGTGTGAAAATCATAGGTTTTTAAAATCTAGGAACACAGCCATTCCAAAGATGCAAAGTTTAAGCATTCAAAAACAAATGACTGATTTCAAACCAGCTTTTGTTTTTTAATGTTAATATTCCCAACCATCGTATTATCCCATGCAATGAATATGAATCACATTTCCTTTCTGTAACTGTCCTTAATAATACTGTACTTAGGTTCTGTCTGGGATTGTACTTGGCAGTCATTTTCTGAAATATTTTTTTGCAAAATTCAAACAATGGAAAATAAATACATGTAGGATATAAAGCCATTACAAAATTTAAAGGCCTAAAAGTCATTAACTGCACTGAAACATGAAGATATTTATCAGGTCTATTTAGATTTGTAAGATGAAGCTTACAAAATGCCATCTAGACTTCAAAAAATGCTGAGCTTGATTTCTATGTGAAGCAGCTTTATCACGCTACAAAATGCTTACTTGCTTATACCACTGTGATTATCAAATGATGGTAAGCAAAGCAACACTTATAAAAGAAGTCCACTTTACATACTATGAAGGTCATTACAGAAACCTCCAGGTGGAGAAAAGCAGCACAGAGATGCCATCTAGCAGTAACTCTTAGAAATTTCCTAGTATCCTATGGATACTTCCTTCTTTCAAGATACTGCACTTGTGAGTAGGAGAAAGGAAGATTTTTCTGTCCAAATCCTTTCACTGTAGCTGGCTTTCTGCAGAATGTCTAGCCACCCTGTCGGAAATAAATCTTTAATGAAATATACTATCAAGGATAATTAAAAAAAATTTCCAATATAAATACAGAGAAAAAATAGAATAAAGTCAACAAATATAACATGTAATAAGTATCTTAAACTGAAATTCAGTAATTAGCACTGTGTTAAAATTTATCATTAGTGAGCTGCCTTCCACTTGTTAAAGAAGAATTTCTAAAGGTGATCAATATTTTATATCAAGTTTAAAAGAAAGAATTCAAGAGCATGGACAATAAATTACTATGGTTGAAATAAAATCTTAATGTTTCAGACACTTGGAAATAAATGATATATAAATTTTTGTTACATATTTTACCATAAGATGGCGATACTTAAACACTTTACTATCAGTAAATAACTGAGTAAGTTGAGCACAACACCTCTGTCATAACAAGAGTGCCTGAAGACAGCAGTCTTGACTCAGTGATAGCCTGGTACTAAATTAAAGATTTTTTTTTACTCCCCAAGGCATTATCTTAAAATAGTTGGTCAATAAAATAGATTACTACCTGAAAATTATGTAGGACATGACTAGAAATGTGTTGTGTGTACCAGAAATATCTGTTGTGATTCATCTCCATAAGCTAAGTAGTTTGTGAGTGTCAAGGGCATGTAGAAAGTTGTCTTTCTAGGCATGAGCATACTGCACAATTCTTTCTGGAAAAGAAAGAATTTACCATTCTCTTGTTTCCTACAATTAGATTCATATCATAGATTCACTTCCCAAACTGCAGGGCAGAAAATTATTATTCTACTTCAGTTTAGCATAAAGCAAGATAAATAATTGAGCACTAGTTTCATTTCTGAAGTGTGTTCAGTTAGAACTTGTACTTTTCTGCTAGAAAAATACTGTTAAAATTTTTACATACATAATTTTCCACAGAAATATGAAATATATTTTTCATAGTCAACAAAAATGACTGTTTGCCATGTGACACCTATTTATGTTTAATGTGGTGTAGGATCCACTTGATCTCACTTTTTTTAATTTAAGAAAACCGAATTAGCTCTGATAAAAACCAGACTTCTAATTTTAATGTAATCTTAAGGACTTTTGAGCTTTTTTATTCCTGACCCTTGACAAAGTCAAAAGAGCCTGGAAAGAACATCTGAATATCTCTGAAAATGTCACACAGAGTGATGAATAAAAGGCCATTTTCATGCCCTTTGCACAGCATGGCACAGCAAAAAGGGCTAGAAGCACAGTTCCCAAAGTTCATTTGTGCCATTTCATTCCAGTGCATCATCCTGTTTTTCAGTGCTGGATGGTGACAGAGACAGAAAATGGAACATTTTTTCCCAGTGTTATTTTGGGGTCTGAACTAAAAAGAATTGTTCTTTCAGATCTGTTGGTTTCATTAGTGATTTTACTCTTCTGTGGACATAGAAGGATATAAATTTGCCTTTCCTGCTTTTATGCAGTATCTTTAGTAGATCCTGCTAAGTGTAACAGAAGACAGAAAAATAAAGAAAATTAGTGTGTGGAAAGCTGTAGTCATAATGAGACCATGTGCTGCTGTTCACACAGATGTGAAACTCCTGTGTGTGCACTGCCTGATGAGTCTCCTTACAGGCACAGCAATACCTGACTTCCAAATAGCTCTTATTTAATGGAGCTGATATAACTAATTTCTTAGTTAATGTTATTAATCCTCTATTACTTCCTGCTTTTTTAAGTTGTCACTGTATCTTACTGATTGAAAAGCAGTCAGAATACTGCAGCCATAAATCAGATTTCCACTGAATTGCTTTTTAGGTTCTGTTTTAGTTTTTAAAGAGGAGCATCCCTTCCATATTGTTGGACATTCAGTACATATTTGTATCCGTACAGATTAATATCTTTATTTTAAATGGAAAACCTGCCAGAAGAGCTGAGCATTGCCTCACACCGTTGGCTGGTACCTAACTGGTATCATTAATATGACATTCACCGCCATGCAATGTAAATTGTGGCAACATGGCACGGAGTGCTGCTGGTAATGGACTGCAATACTATAGCAATGTTTTCTCTTGTCACGTTTTTATAATGCTCACAGTTACAAGACTGTATGCCACAAAAAAAAACGACAAATGAGATAAGTTCTATATCCATAAAATTCAGCACTACAGATATCTGCAGACCTGGGGGCTTTCAGTCATTACTGCCTGTAAGTGGTAGAGTGCAATTCTGGTTTTCTAAACGACTTAATCTGAAATCTTCTTCACCAGCCAGGCTGCACGGCTAAAACCTATTGTTTACTTTTATCATTATTTCAATTTCAGCTGCGATCTCTTGGTGACTTGAACACGTTTGTAAATAACAGAACTGCAGCAGCCCGGAGCGTGGCTNGCCCCCCGCCCGGGCCGGGAACCGGGGCCAGCCGCTCCCGACACGAGCTCTCCTCTCCCTCCTGGCCGCTCGGACAGCCAAGGACACGCACCCGTCTCTCCCCGGAGCCATCCCGCGCATCGCCCGCTACCGCATACGCCGTGTGCGGGCAGGCTCCGCCGCTGCGAACTTGCCGCCCGGCCGGCTCCTACCTTGNAAAAAAAAACGACAAATGAGATAAGTTCTATATCCATAAAATTCAGCACTACAGATATCTGCAGACCTGGGGGCTTTCAGTCATTACTGCCTGTAAGTGGTAGAGTGCAATTCTGGTTTTCTAAACGACTTAATCTGAAATCTTCTTCACCAGCCAGGCTGCACGGCTAAAACCTATTGTTTACTTTTATCATTATTTCAATTTCAGCTGCGATCTCTTGGTGACTTGAACACGTTTGTAAATAACAGAACTGCAGCAGCCCGGAGCGTGGCTATAGTACTAAATTCAGTGTCTTCACGTGACGCCTCCAGTTTCACTCTAAACAAATTTATTTCCAGTCGGAGGCTGCCGATCCCTGCTTCCAGCGCCTCGCTGCTTCCCCAGAACTGGTGCAGTCACTCAGCGCTAAAAATGCCTCCTTGCCTGGAGCGGGGTGGATCGCCGCTGGCTTGCGCTGGACACCGACCGGCCTTGGACAGCTACCGGGCACGGCAGCCCCTCTCTGCGGCGGACACAGCCCAGCTCCCGCGAGCGAGGGCTGCTGCCGGGGGCCGTGGGCAGCTGCGGGCTGCGGGCTGCCCTGCCCTGCGC
>VXBC01000051.1:328303-394681 GCA_013399945.1 Ploceus nigricollis | reverse complement strand
AGCGGCCGCGGGTGACGGGAGGCGTGGCCGGGCCGCTGGGGGGCGCGGTGCTCCCGTGAGGGCGGCCCCACCGAGCCCGCTCCGGGCCGCGGGTCAGCGCCGCGCCCGCACCCGGCTGCGGTTTATCGCCCCCGGCAGTGGCCGACAGAGGCCCGCTCCTCTGTGGGGCGCAGCTGTAGGCGGGGAGGAGCCGCTGTCTCGAAAGGAGCGCCTGGCACCGTGGCAAGGGTGGGTTGGTGTGGGGAGCTGCGGCAAGAGGCTTTTCCTCAGGGGAATCCCTTTCGCATCTCCGTCTAGAAAGTTAAGTTAAGGCTTGACGGAGCTCTGGTGAGGGTAAAGCCACCTAAGCTTTCCAGCTGGTCCAGGGGCAGCAAAGGACCATCGTGTCTCCTTGGCTTGGCCTGTGAGCTGAGGTGGGAAAGCCTGTGCAGGTGCGGGCAGGTGGAGGTCATTTGCTGAGAGGAAACCTTGTAAGCCTGCCCAAGGGCAATCAGGAGTTTCCTTTTCCCTACATCAGCCAGCGTCTTTGCAGTCAAGACAGCACTGTTTTGCCAGCCAGGGCTCTGCCTTGGCTGCTGTCCGCCTGTGCAGGTCAGTTTCACAGGTCAGTTTCACAGGACAGGCAGCGATGTGATTTGGCTTCCTCAGGCATGTGCGTTCAGCATAGCTGAGTATGGCCCAGGTGTAAATAACAGCACTATCCTGTTAACATGGGTGGAGCATCTTAATGGTTCAATTATTTTCCCTTAGAAGACTCAGACTCAAGACCCGTGGTCGGGGTAATCTTATTTATGACACAGTCAAGACTATTATAAATGTGCTTTTCAGGTTTGTGTGGTAAAAATCTATTTTAGCTTTACAGTTGGAAATTTTTTGTTCTTAACTAGATTCTCCTGGGGGGTTCACTGTGTGCTTTTTAAGCATCCTGTACAGAAAGACCAACACTATTGTGCCTTTTTTTTTTAAGTGCTATATAATTTTAACCAAGGGAAAAGTGGGCTAAAAATATCCTTAAAAAAGCAAAACTTGAGTGTTAAAATACCAAACTCCAGACAAAACAAAACCCCCAAGTTTGGGAGTGTGTTAGGGTAAGTGTGAACAGAACATGATTTTCTAACTGACTTCAAGTGTACAAGATTGGTGTCATTTGACTTGAGGAGCTAAAACCACTGCTGAAAGACAAATGGAGCTTTGTGCTTACAGGCTATCTGAAAAGATTGCACATCCTTGGCATAGTGTTCCCAGATCAAAAATGCTGACTTTTCCTGTGATTTCCAGTGTTTTATTACATTTTTGAATTGCTTCTGGGATTACAATGACTAGATTTTGTTTTGTGAGTGAATTAAAATTTATGTTTTATGCTAAGATGTCTTAGACACCCCTTTTCATCAGCAGTATCTTTTACAGAGATACAATCTTTCATTTCCTTGGAAGGTAGGTCTACAAATTATATTTCCTTATGGCATGGAAAGGAAATTCTGAATGAGCTTTCATTGGCATTCCAGGGTCAACAATGGAAAGAGACTCCCCTCTGATACAGCTGCCTTTGAATTACCTTCTACAAGGAAAATATAGAAGATACAGAAAGGAGATTAGCTAATTTTTTTTACTCTCCTGTAGAAAGTGTGTAAAAGCCCTATTTTCTACTAAATGGCACTAAAAAAATATAAAAGGGAACAGCCACATATATTCATATTAATTCAATATAAAGTAATGGTACCAATGCACTGAAAACCTCAGGTTGTCCAAAGGACAAAGTGAATGGTGCTTTCAGCAGAGACAATTTAATACCAAAAAAATAACATAGATTCAAAGCCACAAAGGCAAGATTGAAGGTATTTAAATCTTTTCTAGAGCACCTCAGTGACTAGATCTCTAATTTTCCCTAGCTTTATTTTCCCCATGCTTTTCTCCCCTTCTTTTTTTCTCAGTTTATCATAGATAAAGTTGGCAAAACATATAAACTATTAAATTAATCTTAGAATGCAAACTTTTTAAGGAGCTTCAGTGATGCAGTATGTTTTTCCACTTCCTGATGATGCTTGGAATATCTGTGTTTGAAATCAGTAAAATATTGAAGGGGTAAGTTAAAAAATAAAGCCAGTGGTTCCCCTAAAAACATAAACCTTCAGAACTCCTGAACTTCTCAGATACTTTCATGTGTTACAAACTAATAATGTGTTTGATATATGAAAAGGTACCAAAACATGTTTCAAAAGGATAGCATAAAATTACCCAATTCTTTTCTGCTTGATTTTAATAATCCATTTGGAAGAAAATGAAAATATGTAATAGACTTACTCTTCCATGCTCTAGCACCTGACAAGTAATTTTTTTTGACAGAAAAGACTCTCTGAAGACTGGTAAGAATCATTTGAAATTAGTACCTGAAATAATTCTGTTTGTTAAAATTTATCTGAAATAATTCTGAAGTAATTTTGTTTGTTGAAGTTTATTTGAAAAATTAAACAGAATTCAAGTTCTCATGAGAAGTTTTTATTTCTGCTACGTGCCCTGAATACGGCAAGGGAGATTGTGAAGATCTCTCTCTAGCAAAGCTTTTAATCATCCTTAAAAACCTATGAAATTCTATGTGAATGACATTTCTTCTTGAGGTCTTTGTATGGAGACTGACTGCTGCAGTCAGTGTGAAATATATGACTGTGAGAGAGAAGAAGAGACACCAAAAGCTTTCCTGCAGGCATCAAGGGACAGAGTATGAGCAGAATGGAGGCATGCTGCGAATGCAGCTTGTCTAGATGGGGAGGGATGTTCTCAGTGTGTGCCTAAAGTTGCAACAACTTTTCTTCCCACCGTATTGCAAGATGTATTGCTGGCAGTTGCAGTAAGACACAGACTCGTTCTCTCGAGTGCGTGGAAAGTGAAGTTGATAAATTGGCTCTAGGTACCAAAATACACATAAGTAAGTTTGAAGTTCTGCAGTGTGAGTTTGGCAGCTGGAAAGTGGTGATGGGAGTTATGAAAAAGGATACCTCACATGTGCATTTGTGGAAAGGCAATCTTTGTTTGTAGCAGGTAACATCTGAAAACTTTTGAATTGCAGTGCTAACAAATACTTTTTCCAAACAGGAAACTTCTTCATTAAATTGGTCTTATACCTACTATTTCATGGGTGTTGAATTTTCTGCTAGGTTAAGAAGGTGGTCTGGATGTTGAATTTCAGGCATTCTACTGATTGTGAGAATGAAAAGTTTAGGGAATTGGAAAGAAGGGTTGAATACTGACCCTTGTTGACGTTAGCTGCTCTGAAATGTCCTTGAAGAGGATAAAATTGTTCTTCACTACATAAAAGATTTTGATATCTCAGGGAAGTTAAAGACAGAGAAAAAGGTACAAACAAAATTAAGCTATCAATGGTACAGAAGCTAAGCTTTTTGTCACATTATATTTGTTTACATTTGGAAAGAACATGACAGAAATAGAACACATGAAGTTTTAAAAATCAGATTATTATAAAATTTAGTAAAAAATTAGTTTAATTTAGGCAGTGAAGAGTACATAGATATTAAATAAAATATAAAAATATTGCACATGTGGGACAAAATTAATGGTGAGACTACTTTAAATTATTAAATTTGCTAATATTTTGGTAGTTTTGACCATCACATTGAAGTACAATTTATAATTATCAGTCATATTAGGTGTGTAATTTTTGGAATCTGTCAATACTATGACCTTGCTTTCTAATCCACACCTATATTAGTTAAAATATCAAAATGAGGCTTTAGAAACATGTTTTGTTAGTGTAACTGTTCTAGTGATGACTATTTTTCTAAACAGAGAATTTTTTGAAGTCCTACTATTACCTGAAAAATGTGTTTTGATTTTTTGTATGTTATCAGAATTAAAAGGTGACTAAATAATTATTGAAAATAAATTTAGGAGTTATGTTTTTCCTACTCCTTGCTTTCTAGAAGTAAGTCTTTCAAAAGAATCTTTGTTACTCAGAGTTGTTTTAGGAACTTTTCTGTGAACATTACCTTTCTTTGCATACCTCTGTAAGAGTGCACTGAAAGTAGTAAAAATCCAAATTTCTGCAAGTGCAGTGCTGTTATTTCCTGGTGAGCTCGTGCCGATGCCAGTGGTGAGGTGTGCTGTGATGTGAGCAGCTGTGAGTCAGCATCAATGTTACTGCCTCCCTCAACAAACATCAAGTACCTGACAGATGGACAGAAATATTTTGGTACTGGGTGGTGTGGACAGGTTTAGCAGAGAACCAGGGAGTCAGGCACCTATTTAACTCTTTGTTTAAAGCTAATCCATATCTAGAATTTACTTTTGTCAAAGTTGAAGTTTGACCTTAATTTTCATTGGAGAAGAAATGGCCTTAGTAAAGTATTCCCACATATTTACAGTTCCTATGAAATACAAGAAATTCCTATGAAATACACTTAACTCTGTGGAAGTTTAAATTGTATATAAAGCTAAGATCAATATTTTTAAACATTTCTGTGATTTAACTTGCTTTGTTTTTCTTTCAGATACCATGCTTATTTATTTACTTTTTAATTCAAGACTTCATTACTGCATCAAAAACAAATCTATAAAATCTTTTTTCTGGCCTTTTAGGAGTTAACATAATCTTTAGAGTATAATATAGCTATAGGATATTCAGATTTATAGTTCAGTTATATTTGGATCACTATGAACAGAAATGATAAAATGTAATTAAAGATTTCATCAGTGTGAAATGTAGGAAGGGCATTCTTTGTAAAAGTGACAGCATCTATAAAGAATGCATCTCTACCAAAAATGCTTTTCCTAGAAGGTTATGGAACTCTGCTCAAAAGTGTTCTGGCATTTTCCCCTTCCAGCATGGACAAGTACTTTACAACACATCCTGTGAGAGTAACCTTTAATTGTATTGTTGGTTATGCATGATTTCTATAATTTTCAATATTGTAAAATCTAAGGATTAAGATTCTCTTCTACAAGATCACAAAAAAAGTATGATCCCATTGAGTAAGTGAAACTTGGAGAATTAAGGTTAAAATACTTTTTATTTAGAATGGAGTGCAGATAGAAAAATCTAGAAGTTGTTTGATAGAATTTGGTTTTTCTGACTCAATATGAGTAGGAATAATATGATTTTTAAATGCTATAATACTCACTTGGCAATATTTAAAATTAACTATTATCTCTAAAAATACATATGTTTTAGCCTGTCGAGTCACAATTAAAGTTGGGCTAAGTAGCTGATTGAGTCTCCCTCTCAGTCTCAGGAATCTGTAGAATGTTTAATATTAAATACCTCTTCTAATTTATGTATTTTAATGTACTTTGCAAATACAACTGCAGAAGTAACAAAGAGCAGTATTCTGTATGATGACAGATGTATTAATTTATTTTGGTATATTCTCTAAATATTTATATGCAGGCAAAACTAGTTTGTGTCTCATAACATTTAAATGAATATTTATTGACCAAAGTGTCGTAGTAGAGAGGCTTCTTGCAATATTCTGGTGTAGCAACATGAAGTTTGTGGGAATTGAAAGGCCGGAGTTTCCTCAACTATTGATCATTGTAGAGCTCCTGGGACTCCTCATCTTGCAGGACTGGGTCTCAAAGTAAAAAATAATAATAAGGAATCACTACTAAAAGTTCAGTTGCAATACCAGTCTTTGTCATAATCACTTAAGGGTGCATTAAGTATTAAGGGAAAGATTAGGTCATGATTACAAATGATGGTGCAAACATTCTGATGGACTTTGTGTTCTATTTTAAGGTTTTGAATTAACCATCATACCTGTAGTATCTCTTTCTTGGGTGCAGAAATTTCTGCTGGAATGGAGAAAGAAAAGTTTGCTTAAGAACCTGTCGTAATGACAAATGGGCTTAAGAGGTGGGTGTTTTCTGTAATACAATAGTTCATTGCCTTGATTTTTTAGTAAGTTTCAGTTTTTGTGGTAGGTTACAATATATGATTCTGTCCCATATAGCCAAGGGCTTGTTATAGCTGATGAAAACTCAGGCACTGTTAGGGTACTTTTTGTAAGTTGACACATATTTGATATTTTAATTCCAAGTAGATGTTAGAATATAATTTATTTGAAAAATTACATTTTTTTCCAAGATGATGCTTACTGGAATTCCCTGGGTGCTTCTTTAGGATTAGATTTTGAATACTGGTGTGGGTGCAGTAGAAGGAGCCTGTCAGTGTGCTCTCTGAGATCAGTTTAAATAGGTAGGCAGCTTTTCAGGAGGTAAACATTAGGAAGAGAAATACTTCAGAAAGGTGGCTCCATCCAGGTCTCAAAGCAGTGCAGTGAGCTAATGAAGAGTTGCACTGGCTGGGCTGAACAGCTCAGCTACTTCTGCATTCCACAATGTTCAACTGCATTCTCAAGCTCAGTCCTTGAGAGTTGGCTCTTATATAGTTTTGATTTTCCTCCTATCCTGTTGCTCAGCAGCCACAGAAGGACAGATACAATGATTCCATTCATTCCAGTTCCACTCATAGCTCTGGCTGTGATACTTGGTCAAAGTAAACATAGGATCTCTTCTTTAGAGAAAAAAATTGTTAGAGATTTTATTAAATTTTCTGTAAGATATCAGCCCATTTGTAAATTCTAGAGGGAATAACTGGATTAAATAATCTATAAAAATAATTTTAATAAAGCTGTGCTTTGGAGCAAAATGTCATGTTTCTCCCTCAAACTGTGGTTTCAGTTCCAGTAATTTTGTTATCTTTTATAAAACTACCCCTAATTTATAACTAGTGTGTCTAAAAAGTGAATAATACCTACAATATTTAATATTTGGGAAGCATAAAAACTATAAATACCTCACATTTTAAGGCATAAGGAAACTCGTTTTCACTATTAAGCCAAGCAGTGGAACAAGTTGCCCAGCAAGGCCATACCATCTGCATCCTTGGAGGTTTCCTAGACCAGATTGAATAAAACTTTGAGTAACTTTGAGCTGACTTCACAGCTGACCCTGCTTTGAGCAGCAGTTTGAGCTGGAGACCTCCTGAGGTCTCCTCCAGCCTGAATTATCCTGTAACAGTGTGAATGGTGGTGATCTGCACAATTGGCTTGTCTCTTCTGCTGTGAGCAGGACTTGGGCTAGCCACCTATCTTATTCCTCAGCATATCTGAGAAAGTGTACGTGCTGCATTTTCCCATAATTTATTGACCAATATGATGTATATTATATAGTACATCTATTTTATATGTATATATATTTATATATTGCTATGTAGATCAGTTTGATATGAGTTTTAATTACAGGAACAGTACTGTACAAGTTGAAAATGTGTGTGTTTTTGGAACACCTCTGCTTTTTTTAAGAAGGTAGCTGTAGTCTTTGCATGAATGGTATCAAACTCTCTTATAATTAACTATTTTAAAAAATTGGTTTCCTGTGCTGGCCCCTGACCATTGTTTTACAGTAACTTCGGCTTACACATTAATACCATTTTTTTTGTCCCAAGCCAGAGGGCAGCATTTTAAATCAGAGTAGTACTGAGGGTGGACAATGAGGTACATAAATTGTGAAATTCCTTTCTCACATCTGCACTGCTTGAGAGTTCATTTAAATCTAATGATATTTTTGAATATAACCTAGCTTCAGCTGTTAAGCAGTGGACTCAACCCCGAAGTTTAAATGAATTTGCTGAGATAGTCTCCTTTTTAGTTTTAAACTCATGGGTGAAAAAACCCATGAGACACTACCAATTCTTTTACAGAACATGAACAGTCATTATTTGACTTCAGAATGAGGAGTTTGATAACATGTTTCTTGGAAAGCAGCACAGCTTTTCTTTCAGAGAGAGTAGTACAAATCCCTTGTTGTCATATTCAGCAGATGGCAGCATGCATGTTAACTGGCTGGGTATCTGCTCAAATCTTCTAGCTGCCATACTATATTGATGAGCAAAGTAATTAATTTCTGCGTGTCTTTAAGGTTAATCACAGTGGAAGCTTTCAGTGTGTTAATATAAAACATCATATTTACCCTGAGGGTGCACTGTCACAGCAGGTAGAAATTAATTGTGGAATTAGATAATTTTCTTCCTAGAATACAACCATGTTGAAAAAACCAAAATGTATAAAACTAGTAGAGTACAATTCAGAAATGTTAAAACACAAATATGATATGTCTACAAATGCATATCTGAGTGGCACCGGGATTGGGGCCTGGGATTAGGTCATGAAAGGTCATGTAAAAAGGAAGAAAAGAAAAAGAAAAAAAAAATAAAGATAAAAAAAGGGCATGACCAAGCAAATGTTTGTTTGTGATTATTTAATGGCAATACTCGTGTCATTTGAATTTGGCTGGTTCTGTTTTATAATAGCACATAAGATGTGGAGTAAATAACATCTTATCAAACTCTGAATATAAATAATGAAGGTGTATGATAACTATGTAAAACAAATTGCCATATTATGTAGAAAAAACCCCTTGGTTTTTCCAATCTACATGGTGTTTTTCACTGTAGTCTTGTCCGACTTGCAGAAACAGGAATAATGGGATACTTAAGACAAAAATCTAAAATGCTGTCGGAATTTTTCAGCTATGCTGAATTTTGTACAGGGCTCTTAAGGTGAACTCTTCTGTGTGAAAAATGCTATAAACTTTGACTATTGCTGAATGTTGTAAATATTCCTTTTTAACTGTTCAAGAAACATTTCTTCTGTTTGTGTGTTTGTATAAAGTGAATTTTTAGGCCTGCTGATGGTATTTGTGTAGATATGATGAGAAATCGGTATCTCACTATTTTCCATCTACTTAAGAAAGGTTAGTGAAATACTGAAATCATCTAACATAAAGGGATCATTGTATTGTGACCCAAAAAAATCAATCACACAGACTACTATTAATTTATGAGTGCATATTGCTGGTTTGTCCCAAGTCCTGCATATCTCACAACAAAACTCAACAACTTAGAACTAAAATTTGTTCAGAAAACTGTGAAAATTTCCCAATAAGTGTGTATTTTTTTATCTAGTTACAGATAATTGGTAATAAAGGAGCATGCTCTTGCTCACTGATTTAATGAAAAAATCATTCATTACAATTTAAGTTCTCTCTGAAGTAGTGTAAGCTCCTGATCCTGAACAGATTTATATGCATAGTTATAATCATAGATGAAGTTGGTAGGAACATCAGTTATTGAAGTTAGTAAGAATGTTGCCTGCCTGTATTTCCATTTCTGTGAAGTGATTGCATTTATTACAATTCAGATGAAATGTGTTTGTAGATCTTTGTAAAAATAGGATCTTCATTTTACTAGGTTTGTTGGGGTTTTTTTTCCCTCCCCAACTCTTAGAACTAAGTTCTAAATGAACCTTTTTTGGTTGCAGATTTTTGTGTTAATTTTGGATGCAGAATTCTGCAGCTTTTTTGATGCCTTATTAAAATATTATATGGAGATATAGGGGTGTGCATAACCTTCAGATAGGTTTCCAGTTGAATCATAAAGAAACCACATTGTGTTTCCATCCTGTGTTTCGTGTTACGGAGACTCCCCTTCTACACCCAGCCTTAAAAAATTTAATTCCTGTAATATAGGATATAATGGGCTCATTTCCCAACTAGTGGATTTTTGCAGTTAATATGGAGTGTGAGTCAGGGGGATTTTCTATAAAAGTCAAGAGCAAACTATTATATTTGACAGGATTTAGGGAACACAATACATAAATCAGTGTTCCTGTCTTTGTTCAAGTGTATTAATTTCTTAACTGATTAAAGAGGACTGGAGAGAAAGGAAAGCTTTATTCACATAATAACATCTATTTTTCTTTTGGTTTGCATTTAAAGGCAAATATTTGCTTTCTTGTGTTTGATCTTGTTACAAAATAAAAACCTACATAAAACCACAGCTCAGAATATTAATGTAGCATTGAAAGAATGAGATGAAGAAAAAAAATAATTACCTCTAGTCTAGGAAGTCTTTAAATTTTTTTTACAGACAGGCTATGAACATTAGTTTTGATTAATTCATTCAGCCAAGAAAGCCAACAGTTTGGACCACTGTAAGCTTCAGTTTGATTCCTTTATAGCTGTCACTCTGCTGTGCTGAGATGCTTGCAATTGAGTTAGAAGTTATTGGCACTGTCTAGGCCACTACTGAATAGTTTACATGTACATCCGTTGCAGTGGAAATTCTGTTTGCCTTGTAGAAATGGTCAAAACTGTCCAAAGTACTGTAGTCAGTTTTTGTGTGTAGACTTTCATACTTTAATGCAGTTAAGCATAGTATGAAAAAGAAGGGAAATTTCTGAGTGAGCAGATCTGCAAGGTGAACCAGGAAGAGAATGATAACAACCTGTACATTTTTAATGACTTCTAAATTCTCTATGTGAATTAGTTATTTGGAAAGTTGCTTAAGCCCTTACTGCCTTAATAAAATATTTTCTATGGGCATCTCTCGGTTTAATTAAATAACAGGATACTAGAAATCACAAAGAAGGCACACATTGGCTCCAGACAAACTTCTGACAGAGGCCGAGACCTCACCATCAAATCCCTGCATCATTTAGTTGAGAAGATGCTTTTTCCTTCTGCCAAGGTGTAGGATTTCTTTGCTAAGGCATGAGCCTTAAGTTCAAAAAAACATTAAATACTTGAAAGTAATTGTCTGGAAGAGGAAAAATAATGTGATGCTTTTTGGAGGACTGTTTGAACAGTAACAGACTGGCACGGCATGAACTATGTTAGAAAGTGTTTGGGTTGACTAGCTCAGAGTTTTTTTGATCCTGTTTCCTACAGGAGAAAAAAACAAACACTTTGTTTGCTCTGTCCTTCATCTTCCCCTTATTTTTTTGAAATGAAATGTTGGCTAATTTAATCCAAATTTAAGAGAGGGATTGATGTGTCAAGGAAATTATTTTAATATTAGAATCTGGGGGAAGAGTATTAGTGGTGGTACAGAGGAGAGACCTATATGAACACTACTTGCAGAGAGATCTTACATTTTACAGTTCTGTTTGCTAGAAAGGTGATCAGCGTATCCTTACTTCTGAACCAGTCATGGGCCAAAGGAATCTCTTATGCATTTGATATTGAGAAGTCCTTGAACAAGGCAAGCACATTTTGAATGAGAAGTATTCCTAATCTTTTATTATGAATCTTCTGTTGGAGTCAATGACATTGGTTTGATAATTTCTTGTTAAATAATCCAGTTTCTATGTACAAATGCTTAGAAAAAGAATATCTGGATTGTATCAGTTTTCAGATTGATCAATACCTGTCTGTAAACTATATGGGTCTGTGACAAAATATATTAGAATAGTACTAAATGGTATTATCTTATAGACCTGTAACTACCACTCATATTCAAACATTTTTGAGTTATGTGTTAGATAGAGGAATACAATTACTTTTGAAAGAGCAGGCTCTCTCGGCTGGCAAGAGGCCAATGTTACTGACATTTCTTTACTTGTTAGATTCTGTAGGAATGTGGTTAGCTATGCTCTAAAATGTAATTTCCCAGTTAGTTGCCTTCACCTAAATGAAATTAAAGGCTTTCTACATATTTTGATTGTTCAAAACCACAGAACTAGAGGATCTGTGTTGCCTAACTAGATTTAGCATATTAATTTTATGAATGATATTGATATCAATCTAAGAATTAAAAACTACCTTTTTCAATCAAAGCTCTATAGAAATCTTACTAAAAGATTTTAGTGGTCTCACTTTTTCCTAAGTATTAAATGATGGCTTTTAGAAACATGCTAAGGATTTTAATGCAACTTTGGTCTCCCATTCTGTGAGACCGACTGAAACAGGATCAAAGCAGGATCAAAGGCATTCATAAAAAACAAAACCAGATACAAAGAGTAGGTACTTTCTCAAGAAGCTTTGTATAACACAACAAAGATTTGTAAAGGTGGCACAGCTCTCCAGGCTAGTAGAGGAATATATTAGAAGTACTTGCATAAAATTCTGCTATTTGTATTTCAGAACTTCAGCTGTAGTCTTCAGGTGGGTTGATTAAAAAGTTGCATATGAAACTGTTTACATTAATTTATTTTTATATGTATAGAACTTATCTACACGGAGGGAAGACTAACTGAAATAGTAGTCCTGGGTTTTGTAAACAGTTTTCATTATTTGTGAGGAAAAATGGTGAGTTTTGGTAAGTGGGAGGGTACGAAGTAGAAGGAAATCTTTTTGATTAGTCTTGATATTTTCTGGCCTCATCAGTTACAGATTTTTTAAAAAAGTTTCGAGTCATATCCTAGACAATGTATATGCAGTGTAGATATTTATTATACACATAGCAGTAGAAGGGAAATGAAGGTAACAGAAGGGGAAAGGCTGTGAACAGAGGTAAAAAAAGAGGGAAAGAACTGAAGGAAGAATATTCAGTGACAAAACAAAACCGAAACAGAAACAAATAAAAAAAATTACCTAATTTTTGCTTAATTTCTGACTACCTACTTAGGTTAAAAAGCCCCAACCTTAAGCACATGTAAAAACACATGTTTTACTGAATTTTTCTTATGTTGAGTTATGTTATAAAGTTTGAGTTTCAACTAATTAAAACTGAAAATGCAAAAAAATTCCCAGGTTATCATATTTGTAATGTTTATAATCAACTCTCAATCAGAAAAGACTTGTGATACAGCCCTGTGTCATAGATGTACTTCTTTATATGGATACGGCATTCCATACATTGAGGGTGAGCTGACTTGAAATTGAGGAACCTTTTGAAATTTACTCATCGTTAATTTGCAATATGCCATTCTCAAGAGTCTTGATTTGCTTAGATGCTGACCTTTAAGTCATTGTCAGTCAGTGTAAATGACATATATAACATGAATACATGGCTAAGAAAGCTGTTTCTGTTGGGTAACACAGAGCCTTAGAAATGTTTAATGTCACTTAACTTTCAGACAGAAGAAAGCAACCCCTTAGGATATGGTTGTTACAGTGGGGTTTTTTTCCTTGTATAAGGTACACTGATCTTAAAATGTAGTTTAATTGCTGAGATGATGAAGTGTCCCTTATACTGGAAAATATTTGTGTTGATGTTTTTGTGGTCCCTTTTATATCTCAACATCTGAGTCACAGTCAGAATTCAAGGAAGACCGTCTTCTCTTTTCTCTCAAAAGCTGTTTGAGAAAAGCTCTTGAAGAATGCACACCTGCTGCCTTGCTATTCACAAAGTAGCATCAGGAAGCATATGTGAGCTAAACCTCTGTTAGGTGTAGCAAAGAATGAGTACAGCTAGCTGGAATTTACCCATGTCTACTTAGACAATGCAAAGTTTACTCAGTTCTTACTTTTTTTTCTATGGGTCCAAACTCAATGATTTTATCTCCCTATTTTTAATTGTGTTTATAAAAACTAGTGCAGTTTTGTCTTCTGGTTTCTCTACTAGGCTCAGACCAGGAGTTATCAAGCAAATACTGGAAACATTGAGACTAAGTCTAACTGTTGTTGCAAGTGCGCAGATCCTGGGTATCATTTTGTTTCTTCTATAAGTTTCAGAGTTATAATTGCTGGAAAAATGTTAATTTCCTATGAGCCTTGTGATAAGCTACCCACATTGTGCCCGGTCACAATTTATATGTCGGTGAGGTCAGGCAAAATTTAGTTGATGTAGCAGGTGTGCTCTCTGGAGTATTTTGCTGATTTTATATGTTGGTGTTGGTATGGTACTCCTTCATATTACAGTGGTCTAGATCATTGCAAATTAAATGAGAGATTAGATGAAAGCTCCTTGTTTGTGTTTGCTCTACTCTTTAAGTGTGGCATATGGTCTTGTACAGACTAGTAGTTAATTCCATGCCAGATTAAATACTTGAAATGTCAACAGCACATGAAAACTAAGCAAAAAGAAGCATCACAAGAAAAAATGGAAAGCACAAAAGGTATCCATAAGTGTAAGCATGTAGCATTAGGGTTTTTGTGTTAACAAACATGTCAAAATCCATATAATTTTTCACTCTCTTGTAGAAATGTAATGGCCCCAGGGCATTAGCTCATGAATCACCTGCAACTCTGAAGAAGTTCATATTTCTTACCTGTTCCAGCTGCTCTGTGTATGAATCACTAAAGGAATGGGCTAGTATGGGATCTGCTAAGGCCTATAAATTCCTGTGGGGAAAAATGGGTCAGGAGAAGTGGAGACAGAATTTATTGTCATTTGGTTGTACTAGACCCAAGTGTAGACCCTGTGCATTCTTGTTGGAGGAAGCCAGGGGTCCTTTGGAAGATGACTCCTCTTCCATGGTAACCAGCCTGAGCTGCTCCCACAGTTTCAGACTTTTAGCGTGTACCTGTATGAAGAGGGCTATAAATGACCTTGATGTGAGGAGGAGATAAAGGAAGGTTTTCTCTGAGTGGACATGATTTGGTAGTGCGGGACATCAGAATAACACTGGTGAGTGCTGTAAGTTTCTGCACACAAAATGGAGCGTGTACAAATCCTATGCACTTTCTGGCTTGAGCTCTGTCCCACACTAAGAGTACTGCTTCCACCCTTCCTCCTTTGGATTTAGTATGTGTCTGAGTTTTTTGTCAGCTTCAAGTCTCTCTGGGGTGTTAATCTCTCTGGGGAATGGGAAGCTTTTTCCCTCAGGTTAGTGTAGGTTGGAAACTTCACACCAACCAAAGCACTTCTGTGCATCTTGTCTATTGAGAGGGTGGTTCAGAATGCCACAGGTTCATCAGGCAATGGATTGCTGGCCCAGTTTGGTCAGAAGGGAGCTGGAACCTTAATAAGCCACTAGAGCACGATGGCAGTCAAGGAGGTGCTGAGGAGGGTAAGAACATTGAGGTAGGAATTGGGTAAAAAGCTCCAAGGGAAGGCTTTGCAGTCTGAACAGCAGTAGAGGGACTGATGGCAATTCTCTCATCAAGAGAAACAATCACATAATATACCATGATCTGTGCTGTTTGAGGTAGTGCCGAACTAGTGTTTTTGCTTAGATAAATCATCTCTCTTGCATGATGTCTTTCCTGATTTCTGGTTAACAACTCCAACTACCTTTTCTCTAGTGTTCATTGAAGACTGAAATTGTTCAGCTATGAAAATCATAATGGAATTCATTTTGATATTTGAAGTTTGGAGGAAGAAATCTGAAGCTCCATCAAACATTTCAGACTCAGAAGTACCACAGCCAAGATATATACTAAGAGGTGATAGAAACTGTGGCTTCATTATTTAACAACAGCACAGTTTTATCATTATTGTTCCTTATATGTAGCTGTGAATTTATATGAAAACGGGAGTTCAGGAATACTTGGGAAGTTATTTCCCCTAAACCTCAAAATTGCAAGCAGTTATTTAGCAATTATTAACTTACACACTACCACGTCCACTCTAAGTGGACGTGGTAGTGTGTAAGTTTATCCTTAGACCTTCAGTTCTGAAGACACGTGCTGAAGACACATGGTTCAGTTCACTGGTAGAATGTATTGGATAAACTAGAACTTTATCCACATTCAGTCACTGAGCTCAGACATCCAGGGTTTGACATTATGTATGACAATATCTTATCAACCTTCTAATGCTCCACTGTGCTTATTAGCTTTTCAAGACTAGGCAAAAAATTATCATTTAAGTTGTAATTAGTCTTTCTGATGCTTAATGGATCAAACATTTCCACCATATCTCCTGAGTATGTGCAGTACACTAAATCTCAGGCTTACAGCTAAGAAAAGGTGACAATGGTGATTAAAAAACTGAAATCATTGACATGTGTAAATCTAGTGAGAAATGTTTTATTACATTGAAAAAAATTCTGAAACCCAGTTAAAAATTAAAGCAGAAAAACACTAAAATGGAATGTAAAAATGTTTCCTGTCTGAAAACAGCAAAGTGGCTGTCAACTGAAAAAAATCAATATATTTGCTCAATAATTTCATTATTGATTGTTTAATTTCATTTGCATGTGTAAAATTTCATAGAAAATTCTTACAAATTGACTCAGAATCAAGGCTTCATTGTTTGGATGAACATGAAAATGCTTACCTAGTATTCTCATCAGTTTGATAGTAACCCTCCAGAGGTACAAGCAGACCAAGAATCCTGGTCAATGTCTAATTACTGTACACTCAAAATGATTGTGAAGGTTTGGAGAGAGTGGGAAAGAAAACAATTGATTGTTCTGTGAAAGTGATAACCTGAAAATGAGATACGCCTGGTTTTGTGTTTATTGATGGCTCATCTTCACAGCTCCATAACCACAAAGGAAATAGCTTTCTTTTAAGGCACTGTAGAGAGACTACCATCTGAACAGCGTTTATTGCTTCCTATCCTTCATGAGAAGATGTGGCTTTTAATGAAATATTCATAAAAGTCATTTTAGATATGTGACCTACATAATCACACTCATCCTGAGAGGCCAGGGTAGAAAATTTTTCTATTCAGAATAATTAAACTCCCCCTTTGTGTTATTCCTCATTAATTCAATATTCTTCTAAAAAATAAAGCTCCCACAACAGTTTTAGTAATCAGCTTTTCAGATTTATGAGCTATTTTTATGCTAGTATTGTTCTGTGAGACAAGGCTCCTTGACCAATTGCCAGGTAACTGTTTCAGTCTTTTCCCAACACCCGGCTAATCCAGCACATTAAATTATTTTTAATTGAGTAACTTCATTATTCAAAAAATCCCCTTTGTTGTGATTCTGTAAACATTAACAGTATCTTATACAAACAATTATCTAAATATAGTCACGTTGCTTCCTTCATCCCCATATCTCTCTTGTGCAGAATAATAAAAGTTCCCAAGCAATGAAGGAACATACTGGAAAAATTAAAGAAGCTTATTGTCATTGAAATTATTCCCCAAAGTACAAGACCAGTTTTAATCAGAGGTCCAGATATAAGACAGCTTTAAGAAAAATTTTGAGAGGCACTTTCAGTATACTTTTATGTATAAAAAACCAGTTGTTCTGCTTGTCTGCAAGGAAATGTTCTATCTCAAGCCTTCATAAGTACACATACAATGAGAATGTAAAAATTAAGACTAAGCAGAAGTGATTCAGGTAGTGTATTTTCAGGTTGAAATAAAGAAGAGATTGCAGGGACAGTTTTCTTTAAAGCACTATGTTTTATGTTACCCAAAATGATGGAATCATTGAAATAAATGTTCATGCATTCTTTGCTGCATAGTTACAGGGTACTGGCTGCTTCCTTTTCAGCTGAAGAGTGGCTTTTTGCATTCAAGTGCTCTTCCTGAAACACTTTATTATTCCAGCAACAGTCACAACAATGCCTCTCCTAAAAAACACCCAAAAGGAAATGAAAGGTGTGTCTGAAAGGGTCAAGAGGGACTGAGGGGGAAGACGGAGCAGCTGCCTTTTCTACAGCATCTTCTTTGTTCTCATAATGACTCAGATATGCTTGACATTCATGACAGAAGAAGAAATTTTTGCTCTCTATAGTGAAAACTTTATATTTTGTGATTTCTTATAGGAATCCTTCACATAACTGTATTCTTATTTTTACCAAGGGTGAGAAAAAGGTATTTACATCATCCGACATATATATTCAAAGTATGTTCCCTTGATCAAAAGGTAGGCCTCCAATATATTGCAGCAGATTAAACAATGTAGCTATAGAAGATACCTGAGCTGCCATTACAGTTGATTTTTAGCTCTACATGCTGCTGAGGGTCAATCATTATCAATTCTGTTAATTTTTCACTTGACAGCGGCTCACATAGTAGACCTCATAGCACTGCTTTCTGTTCATGACCTATGCTTAAGACAATGAAGACAGAAGGAGTTTCTACCCAGACTTCAAGCAGACCAGTTGTAAAGTAGCTGATAGGTCAAATAAATGCCTCCCTTGATGGAAAGAGAAACCTGCACAGGACTTCAGTGAATTTGGTGTAACATCACTTTAAGGAATCCAGACATCTACATGGATGATTTAGAGCCTCTATAGTGAATAATCAGAAGTTGTTGTGTATTAAAGGCAATTAAAGATATTGTGGAAATCAGCATAAGGAATAACAATCTGTGCTGATGTGATTGTTTTTGTATAGTCCTTTGCGGGAGCCTTTTTAGATTGGATAGAAATATATGTGAATTTTGGAGGCTGGACTGCTAAACTGTGTACCTTAAGTGTGTAAAATTAGGCAATGCAATTGTCCTCCCATCCGTTGACCAAATAAACCATTACATGCTGAGATATCATATGAATTAATGTCTATTTTTGCTAGTAGTGTTAAGTATACTTTTACTTTTCATTGATGAATTTTCTTAAGAAAATGCATCTGGTTTACAATTCAAGTAATTCCTGATTAGAGGCTTGATCTCCAGTTTTGAATTGATTTTTCTAAGGAAATTCAGTTCCCAGTAAATGGTTGCTAAACTGAATGCAGTAAGGTTTTTCATTAATGAAATAAAGTGTGTAGTTTTGTGTAGGTTTTTACCATTTTGTATTCAGTTTTTTAGTTTAAAACTTATAATTTCTATCTTTCAGCATTGAAGCTGTTATCCTGAAGAGCCACGCTGCATGGTCTCTAGCTAAGCTCTCTGCCTAATGTTTGCACGTGCATATTATGGTGTGCAAGTGCTTTTTTTTTTTGTTGTTGATTAGAATGGCTACAGTTATACCTAAGAGGTCACCTGAAGGCTGCCAAGGAGCAAATAGCAGCCTGCACATTAAATTAAGGAGATAGGAGCAAGTGCCACAACCCATGTACTCTGCAAATATTGCGTTGCATAATCTTAGTGCAGTAGAGTTCTTCAGCTTGGTTGCCATGGGGTAATTTAAGTTGAAACTCACCCATCATGACAGCTGCTGATCTGACTTAGATTAGTACTTCGCTACTGGTACTACTGCTACTACTACTGGTACTACTGCTACTGTAAACTATTCCTCCTGCTATTGACTGCTGATCATGCAGTCATTTCTAAAATTCTACCTGCTAACAGAACTTACCGTGCTTCCATTTATGTCTGTCCCTGGCATTTCTGGTGCAATGTGTGGTAGGGCCTTCAAGACTTCTTTAATGCTTTGGTAATTTAGTCTTTAATGAAAAAAGTGAGTGCCATATCAATATATGTATGCCTGTTGAGCTTTTTTTCCTTCTCAATTCTGCCTTTGTGCAGGCTTGTACCACTTTCTTCATAAACTATGTTTGCATAAAGTTGCATGTAGAGGTTGATGATGGTAGAAAATTTTCCTGTTGAAATTGCCTTAATATCTTTATGTGATAAATGTGTAATGGGTTGGGTTTTTTTTTTCAGTTTGTTTCGTTTAAGGTGACTTGTAGTATGAAATACCTAGTCCTTAGCGTATTTTTTCTCTACAGGCAGTTCATTGATGCAAAACAAGTTCTGTCTTTCTAACTGGATATCTAACCCCACTCATTCATAACAGTTAAAGACATGAAAAACAGCAAGGGATTTGATTCATTGCCTGTTATGACCTATTCAGAAAAGTATAATGAATGAGATTTTTATTCCTACAGTTTAATAGATTAAAAAGAATCCCAGTCCCTCCAGAAATATGGTGTCATGTATGATAGTGTGCCTGATTTTCTCTTCCAGGAAAGACTCAGTGGTCTGAGTCATCATTTCTGTTGTCAGTGTATCCTTGAATGCAGGCTATTCCTATTTATACTACAGTGTGTGAATCCTGTCAATCATCCCTGCATTTCTCAGTTCATGCCCCTGCTGTATCTCCCTGCCTTATGCTTTTCGTCCAGCTATTTCCTAGTTTCTCTATCTGGCAGTTTCCAGTCACAGTGCCTGACTGTGCTGTCCATGCTTCAGTGTGTCCCTTCTCATTTGGCCTCTGATATACCAGATTTCTGGTATAGAATCCACAGTTGTGTCTGAGCTGGAAAAATCATTGGATAAATGCTAAGAAAAGAACTAAAAATGTTCTTTTTATTAAATCCTCCCTGTTCCTGTGGTTTTGATGTTTTAGTTCTATGTTTCTTATTAGTTCATTGTGAACCTAATTCTATGTTGGTAATTAGTTTGTATATGCAACATCTGTATTTACATTTACCATTATACATATATATCGACATTATATCTTAGTTTGTATATGCATCTATAATTTAAATATCGACTACTGATCATCACAACTGGGAAAACTTTCTGGGGAGAAAATTGTTTCAAAATTCTGCTTTTCTCCCATTATAATTTACAGTTACTAAAATAATTTTTGGATTTTGAAAGGCAGAAATCAAATTATTGGTGTAACATGGGTAAAACAACAGAAGATGGATGGGATAAAATCATGCATCACTGTTTTTAGTGTATTCAGTCATTTCTTTGTACTTGAGAGGAAGCCAGGACTAGAAGTAAGATTTTTCAAAGGGAGTGTCAATTCCAGTGCTCACTATTGTATACACAGGTACAGTTTGAAGACCAGTTTGAAAAACCCAAAGGATACCTAACACTGCAGTAAATAAACTAGCTGCCTATCAGATTTCCAGTACTGTAGTAAAGATCAAAGGTTGTAACTGTAGTGTGCTACATGAAGAAAATGTGGATACTAAATGAGCCTTGTAGATATCTCAAAATGCAGTAAATTAATTAAAAAGCTGAGGGAGGTATTCATGCTTCACTGTGTGTAGGATGATGAGGGGAAAATGCTGATCTGATGTGGAGAAGAAACCCAAATACCTTTGACTCTGAAGTTGGAAAATAGCATGCAAATGGAGGTCCTGAGGGATATTAATGAAAGCAGGAATGAGGCACCCTGGTTTTACCTCCCTGGAGAGCTAGTGCCAATACTCTGTGGCTCCTTGTTATATGCATTTTCTAGAAAATTGGAGTGTTGTGGTGCTAATATTAATCCAAGCCTTTCAAGTTTTTTGTTTTACTGAAGGAGGGTTGGAATTCATAGCAAGTAGATATTATGAAGAAAATGAAAGGCTAAGTATGAATTTGATCTTGTATTTAAAAATCCAGGAATGATTGCTATTAGTTCTTAGGCTTTTGAATCTTTCTGCCTGATGAAGTAATTTTATTCCTTCCCTTGTGTGCCTTTTTGAAGAACATAGGGTAGGGTTTTATGTACATCAAGCCTATACTTTGTTTTACAATATTGATTTATTGTTAATTGGACTAGAACCAACCCTGAATACAGATATTTCCACATACTCTCCTGTTACCATTTATAAAATGGGGAGAAATTAGATTATGGGGAAGCACACTTTTAGATTGGCTTTTTCAGGGACAGAAGCCGCAGACTATGTTCTCGTATTCATACTTCTCTTTCACAGACACTTCACTTGGTGCACATAAATCTTCCTGCTCCTTTTAGTAGAGGAGCAAGACTTGCCTAGTCCTATGTGGTTTTGCAGGTCCTGGAAATGTGTTAGTCTGTTTAACACTGTGCATTATCATTTATACAGCCGATTTTTATTATCCAGCAGTTCAAGAACTAATTTTTTATTATTTCTAAGGATTTTAAAGAAAGTTTTTCAAGTAGTATGTCTGATTTTTCCTGTCTTTGAGCATTGTTTTTGATACCTCTTTCACCCTGGAAGTCTACCACACCATTTGGAAGCTGATCACAAGGCTCCAGGTGATGTGTCTGCCTGAATTTAAATTCAACAGCTATCAGCTTAAATTATTGTGCTTAAAAGCTTATTTATTATAACATGAAGCCATTCTTTCCCTTTTTTCTCTCTTGTCTCCTGCCTTCTTTCTGCTTTCATTAACAGAGACTGAAATACTTGGGTACTCAAAGGCAGATTTGCATTTCCTCTATTTCCAGTCTAAATGCGTTCCATTTGCTTATGAAATTAATTTTAAACAAAAGAAAAAGTTCCCTTCCAATTATGTTTTATACATTTGTAGTAGTGTAATAGTGATTTTCTTAATCCATCACAGTAGCTTTATGAAGCTTTAGTATTGTATTTATCCTCATGTATTTATGGATGAAATAATGTTAATTTCAAGCTGTCTCTTCCATTTGCAAAACATAATTTCTCACTGTAAGCATGTGTTTCTTTTTCTCTGTGCACAGGCTTTAAAGAGCTTATGCAGTACAATTTATAGATGAAGTTCACTCTCTTGCATTGGAACTATGGATCTCCTAAATGCAGGTAAAATGCAGCAGGACAAAAGTAGTTTCAGCCCCAAAGGGAAGAAAGCTACGCTAAAAGATCAGGGAAGCTGCTAGAAGACAATTGTTGAGTATTTGGGGGTTTTAGGTTAGGATTCTGTGTCTGCTTTCCCTAGACACTATTAGTTAGTTTGTTTCTTGAGTTTTGTTTCCTGAGTCTAGGACCATATGAGTGTTTGATGACATCAGTGAGGAAGGAGAAAAAGTCTCCAGAACAGAGTTTTCTGGAGTGAAGGCTGAGGAAGCCTTCAGAGTATGACAATGGCCAGATTATGCCCTCTAGACTCCCCCTTAAATGCCTCTGTAATTCTGAGGATATTGACTTCTGGATTCCTGAAGTTCTTCACTTGACAATCTGGCAGTAATGCAATTGTCATGCTAGGTATGAAGTAATTTAGCCTAAACCAGCTGAAGATGCTTAAGAATCAGAAACTTTATGTCTTAGAAGGAGGTAATTTACAAAGTGATCCTGGATCCATGTCTGTCTGTCTGTCTGTCTGTCTGTCTATCTATCTATCTATCTATCTATCTATCTATCATCTCTTTGAAATAATTTCTACTACCTGCACCTTCTAGCATTAGCTATAATGGAGTATTGAAGGTAGCTACCTGGTAAGAATTTTAATTTAAAAAATGCTCATGTAACTTCACATTTTGCATAACAAAAGATCACAGCAGGTGAGAATAGAAAACTGCTATTATCATAAATACATATGTCATGATGAATATTTAACATATCTCTTCAATCTAAATGTAAGTACATTTTGTTGTGTATTTAATTTCTTCTTTCTTTCTCTGATTTTTACCTAGATGGCTCTATTTGAAACAGGCACTATGAAGAAATTAGTAATGCCTGAATGTTATCTTGGCTCAGCCTAAAAACAGTGCCAAAAAGTAATCAAATGTTAATGTAGGTTAACATCATCCCATGAGTCAGCACTGACACAGAGCACTTTTATGCATTGAAGGTCAGCATCAATTTCTTCCTATTAATATTGTTTGTAATATTCAGTGAGACACGGGTTTTGCTCCTCGTATTTGAAGCAAGATTTTTCTTTTGATAATACATGCAGACAGAAAGCGTTCTGAACTAGAGTATTTTTTCAGTTATATAGGTGTTTAACCATTTAAAACCTGAATGAAACCACTTTATAATATAGCTGCTCCTTAGGTATATAATTTTAAATCATCTTCATAACTGTTATTTTCTCAGAGAGAATTTGAGAAATACGAAACAATAAAATGTCTCGCAAAATAGCAAAGCAATCTAGGAGTGCATGCATTTATTGGTGTGTTCCTCATAAAATCTGTCACTCTGTAAGTGATGATTCCCCATATTGAGCTCACAAAACAATTTTAACACATCACTGTATTAAGGAATTATCTAATTCTGCGTTTTAAAGCACACCTTGAACAAATTTTAGTTTATAATTAGTAAAACAAAAAAGCCAGTTCTGTTAAATAAATCAAAAGGCTTGCATTCTTACCTCTGAACTGCTAATTAAACCCCAAATACTGGAAACACCTGGAATATCAAACATAAAGGATTGTGAGGAATTACTTCTAGAGTCAATTTCCTGTGATTTCTTTGTGAAGAAAAAACCCAGGCCATTTGGTATTTTTAGATTCTTGTGGTTGAACATTCTGACTGAACATGAACATGCTATTAAATAGCAGATGTCAAAGTAAACAAATTCCAGAATGCTGAGAGATGTTTAAAAGTGGCAAAAATATCATCATCCTTTTCTATTTCCTATCAAAATACAGAATGTGGAGCACAGGCACATAAAACCACTTGAAAAGACAGCTTGTCATACTTCTGGATGTATTTGGGAAAATAACACATTTCACTGAAATGCCATGGAAGATTAACAAATTAATTATGTATAAGCTGACCTCTTATATCCTTGGGCTCTCAATGCTATCTCATTCTCTCTCAATGCCATTCTGATACAAATTTAATTGGAAACACAGTTCCTTATGCCAGTTTGAGTTTGGGTTTTGTTGTCTTGCATGAGGAAGACTACTTCTAAAAGCAGGAAACATGCATTCTCTTTAATAGTTTTTCCTCAACTTCAAATAAGAAACCTGATTCTAAGGAATATGGAATGCAGAAACTTCTGAACTCCATATTTGCATTAGGATTAAACAGAATTTCTTTGCAGATTCCTCAAAAATAAAACAACAGTCTTCTGTAAACAGCATTGATTAAATACATTACATGCAAGAGACCTTTTAGAGAAGAGCAGATGCAACAAATACATATCATCTGCTTAACTAGTCCACTACACCTCCAGTATAAAGCTTTTATGTATGTTTTTCTTTAGTGTTTTAGGGGCCATTTAAAAATGAATCAAGTGATGTAGCAAGAGAAAAGCATCAGTAAGCAAAGCTTTGCATTTTCGCCTCTGAAATTCTCTCTTGCCTTTTCTTTTCATTGATTAATTTTATTAATTTATTCTCTCTGCTTCTAATGACTTATTATTCATAACATTGTCATTAAAATACCATTTGCACAGAAGCATAAACAGTGTCAAGAACAGGCTGCACAAGAAACCGCATAAAAAATAGCAGAAACTTTTTGAAACTGTATGTCCTTGAACTCTTTACTGCTTATGTGTTCTTTCTTCATGCTACTGGAGGTGTCCTGAGGCCATACTTGTCAGAGCACTGGGGAGCCACAAGCAGCCACATCGAGTAGCTGCAGACAGGGGCATGAAGTGAGCCTGTTCCTTCTCTTTCCTAACACTGTACCACATGGAGTGAGTGCTGTAGGAAGCAACATGTCTGTTGTATAATGAAGGAATGTACCCATGGATTGAATAGAGATGACTGGAAGTCATAGTGGCGAGGGGCAAAAATTGCTATTTTTTCCAGAGATCTGCAGCATGTACTGGTGGTGTACCACAGGCCAAGTCTGGGGTCTAAGTTCTTTCTCCAAGGAAACCCTTCAATGTTGTCAGTTGCACATACATTCTCCTTTTCCTTTGTGTTAAATTTTCTGTTGGTTTAGAAATAAAGTTAGCTGGTGTAAGGCAGCAGATATCCTATGTCCTGCAGGCTTAACCTGACGTTTAGAGATTAAATTAACACACTTTTTTCAGTAATAGTATTTTTTCTCTCTTTAAATTCCTTGGACCTGCCTGGTTCCACAATATTATTGATGCTTTTCTGAAACGATTATGTAAACTGTTATGTAAAATTTCCACTTTATTCTAAGCCATAAGGCAATAGCTGTGGGGAATAACAGCACAGATGCTTGAACATTGTGAATCCAGTGATTTAGACTCTGCGTTTTGGAGGGAGGTGTGAAGGGAAATAGAGGTGCCCTGGAGCATGCTAGAGAAATGCTGGGGGAAGGAGATAGGGTTGTGTGATGGGGAAGAGGGATGCTGTACAGCACAGCCCCTCTGGGAATGGATGCTGGGGCTTGCATGGTGGCTGCTGCTGTGGTGTAGAGTCCTAAAGCAGAAGAGACACTGCTGCACTCTGTTATGGAGTCTGTTGATTATAGTGCCAGCAGAAGATCAGAACTCAGTAAAAAGGTCTCTTTCAGACAGGTTGAGACTGCTGGTAAAAAGTTAGTATTTTCCTTCTAAATTCTAGAAATGTGGGCTTGTAAACTTTGGTGAGGTGAAAATTAGTTTCCAAACCTTCAACTTCAGTATTTTCACATTTTATTTTGCAGCAGTGTTTTTCTTATCTGCTCAGCTGCAAGTGAGTGTAAGTATGTGCAAGTTAGGGAATAAGAGATTGAAAGATTTCAGCAATGAGAGTATTTAGAATCTAATAAATCAGGCCACTTTGAAGCTTCAAAGAGAACTGTAGTAGAGTGACATTTAGTAACAAGGCGTATTGCCAGTGCCTCATTTGTAAAATTTGTTAATAACTGTCACCACTTCAGAGCAGTCAAATCTTATTAACAAGCTTATCCTAAATTAATGGTGGTGCCACAGAGCTGTACAGTTAGTGCTGATGGATGTGGTCATAGTCACTGAGATTGACATATCAGGCTATAGAGCTCTTTGCTGAGAGGAGAAGGAAGCACAGTGGGTAAAGCCAGCCTTCCCTATTTTTCCTCTCCCACTGTAGGAGAGTGCCCATTTTGTTATTATGTCTTAAACTTCTCTGCATTACAAAATGGTTATACATGATGACAGTGTATGTTTGTGTTAATTTAGAATACCTATGCCTAAATTCAAGAGCAGCAAATATTAATTATGACCTGCTCAATATATTTCTACTTTATGGGTTAAGCAGACATCTGCTCTTGCTACAGCAGTGTAGCATCTTTTTCTTCATTTATTTTCGTAGCAAATGTAGTCTGTGATTTTCCTGCAATCGCAACTTTTCTAATGTAAAAATTTTTGGTACTTGTTTTGGAAAAAATGGTACACACTGAGTTTATGTTAGTGTCTGGGAAGAGCAGAGATTGCCAAAGGATCCTCTCTAATACAGAGAGGAACATGTCGTGGTTGGCCTGTGTGGATTCCCTGGGTTCAAGCAGAAAAAGAGCTTCACTCCTGGAGGAAAAGATATTTTCCTCCTTTCTAGCTTCAAGAAGAGGCTGTTCAGATGAGATGACTGGGCAGGGCAAAAGGGAAAACTCAGGCCTTGAGAATCAGTGGGTGCTGCTAGTTTCTCACCTTAGTTTGAATTCTGGACCTTCTTTTTCACTATGTCAGAAGAACAGAATGGCCTTTTTGCCTTTTTCCATATTTCTTAGCTTTCATGATCTTGTTGAAGTGTGAAGTGTTTCTTTTTTATATTCTATGGGCTGGTACCACTTAGTGCCTTATACTACTGAGGTTTTGGACTGTGAGGGCTCTAACTTGGTTGTATGTGGCTTTCTGAGCATCTAAGACACTGATTTCACCATGAGCTGGTCTCTTGGCATCTGAATGCTAATGATTTACAGAACATCTTTGCACCCTAGATGAATAATAATAGAAACTGCTGTAGTATGGCAAGCAAAAGCCCTGTCTGGATCAATACAAAAAGGGCTTCCCATGAAAAATGTTATGGATACCGAGATAAAATTTAGAACCAGGTGCTTCTTTAATCTCTGTGTATTTGTAATACAGATGCTTCAAAAGATCACCTCTGAGTAATTTAATACTCTGAAAAATATTCTATTGTTTCCTTACTGCTTGTTTAATTCTATCTTTCTTGCAATGCTCTTATTTAATAAGTAAAAGTTACTAGCCTTATGCTCATCACTTGTTTTTTCTTGTGTTGTATGTTAGCAAGATTGTAACTGTTGTGACTCTTCTTGGTTTTTTTCCAATTTCAACATCTCCTTTTTCTCTGTCAACATCTCAATTTACAAACATAAAGATATTTACATAGAAGTATATGGTAAAGACACTGAAAAGGCAAAGAAGTAGCAATTTTTTAATTCAGCTTAGACTTTTTCATATGTATCCAACTGAAAGCTTCTTTAAAACATGGAGTATCCTGAACTCTGTCACAATTTAAAATGAGATCATTTCATATTCCTTTTGCTTGACAATTGCTAAATGAGATCTGGAGCAAGCACGGCTTTGATTTCACCTTCAGACACAAATTTTGTGTCTAAGCACAGCGAATACATTTTTAACTCTTCACCTCAGCACTTCCTATGACTAATCCCTGTAGCATTATCTTTTCTTCCCAGTTTTTAGTTTCCTTACCTGCCCCCATAATTATTGGCCATTTTTTCTGTTTCTTGGCTGGGTTATCTCATGTTCTGCTTTTTAACACTGTGCATAGAATAGCAGCTTTCTCTAATGTCTTGGTACTTTTCCTAGTCATTGTGGTTTTGATTTTTAAAATTATACTTATTTTGGCCAAAAAAACCACAAACCTGAAACCAGCCAAAAGCTTAAATAGACAAATCTAGACAAAATTATAAAGGTGCAACAAATTCCCTATTGCTTTACCTAGGTGACAAATTCTTCAGTGCTACAAATACCATGAAATTACAAAGGAAAATTTTCTTTCATGTGCTTTGAGTTTCGTTTTTTGGGGGAAAAGTTCTCCCACCAGAACACTTGGTAGCCACTTGCCAGTTAAAACCAGTTAGTTTTCAGTCACCCCCCGTGATAATCATAGGGAGGGAGTGCATGTAGATTATGGATTCTTAGAACCATAGAATGGTGTGGGTTGGAAGGGACCTAAAGATCTGTGGGCACAAACACCTCCCACTAGACCAGGCTGCTCCAAGGCCCATCCAGCCTGGCTTTGAGCACTTCCAGGAATGGGACATCCACAGCATGTCTGGGCAACCTGTGCCCGTGCCTTACCACCCTCAGAGGGAAGAATTTCTTTCTAATGTCTAATCTAAACCTACTCCCTCTCAATTTAAAGCCAATCCCCTTTGTCCTAACACTGCATGTCCTTGTAGATGTTTAGAATTTTCTGCTTGTCCAAGTAGCATGACCTCAGGTAATACTGCTGTGAGACAGTAAGGGAGCACATCCCTGTGAGCTCATTGCTCACCTGACAGTGAGCTTGATTGCAGGCAAATCTGGCTGAATAATACTGTTTCTTTCCCCAGGCTAATATGTCAAGGTGTAGAACTGGCTTATTTTGTTACAAACACAACAGGCATTGTCATTGTGTTCTGATTGTGAATTTCCATATTTTCATCTGATTATATATTTCTCCAAGTTTATGCAGTCTTCAAGAAAAAAAGAAGTTTAGCAAAAGGTGAAATATGTTAAACCATGAATGATAAATACTTTTTCTTACTTCTGAGGGCTCGCTCCTGTTACTAGAGTGGTCTGCTTTATGATCACAGCTTTATGCCTTTTAGAGAAGTGATGGTTAGTGAGGAAGATGAGTTGTTAAATGCCCTAAAACAGCAGGTAATTTAGGGTGATAACCAACAGTTACAAGGGCAAATGTGTTGCCTTATGCTACAATATTTCTGACAAATGTATTTCCCACTTGTGTTTTATCTAACCATGTTTATAGATGATTGTGTTGTTTCTTGTTTATTTTACTGTATTGCAACACTGTCACTGGAGTTGATATATTTTAAAATAATTTTTGTAAATGAGCTTCTGTATTTACAAATATTGAAATTACGTAGAATTGAGGAGGCCGATCATAGTAAACAGTGCTGCATTTAGTTGCTTTTTATGAAGAATCTTATTAAGTGAAATACTTATTTAGACTTCTTGTTGGACTAAAGTTTGAATCCTAGAAAAGCAAAGCTGCTTTTGGTATTCTAACTAGAAATTTGCCTAACAATTGGAAATCCTAGGCAATTGGTTCATTTGGTAGGATTCCCTCACTCTGAAACAAGCAAGGTCAGGTCATCCTCTCACCCCTAAGAATTTTCCATGTAAGTCCAAGCTGAGATGTGGTGGCAAGTAAAGAAAATTGTATTTCTTGTTACTTGTGGCAGAAAGTGAGTCTTGGGAGAAATTGGGAGAGGCAGATTAGAATGCTCTTGAACTTGGGAAGAGAATAGAAAATCCTTTGGTGATCCAGAGAAGAAGATGCATAAATCTAAACTTATAGGAGAGTAAGAGTGCTTGAGGTTAGAAGGAGCCTGTCAGGGAGAAGGTCTATACCAACATGTATTGCACCAATGTAACTGAGGGGACATAGAACACTGCAGGTCAGATATATTCTGAGGGCTACCATATTTTACCAAAACTCTAATTAAGCTCCAAATGTCTACTTTTGTGCATTTCTTTTTCATTGCAGGTAGTTTAGATATTTACAGGTGAATATAAGCACTGTGTCATATTCTGTCTCATCTTTTTTCTGTACTTCTGTACTATCAATCCAATTGTCTTTTTTATCCTGTCTTTATTTCTATCAGGTGGGTAGATCTTGTCCTGCAATGATTTTCTTTCCATCATCTCTTAATTTACTTAGAGAGTTGAGAGTTTCATAAAGAGATCTTGTCAGAACCTTGAAATCCTTGTCTGTTTACAGTAAATGGAAAATTCTGTAATAATGAATTAAAAAATATGCATAATATATATGCACATATAGTTAACCTCTGTTGTGTCCCCAGCAGGAGTATTCACAAGGAAGGTGGAAATAGAAGCATTTTAATAGCTTTTAGTAATGGCCATATGTTTCCCATAGATGTTAGAAAGGCTATTTCAAATTTAATGTTTTCAAAATTCAAAAGTCTGTGGTACATGTTTATCATCAGGCAGTAGAAATAGATTGTTCCCTAGAGAACTGGCAGTGACAACCTCCAAATCACTTGTTCTTGTTCAAACGGTGTGTTATGAAGAAGGGATTGTGGGAGATGATATGAATCATAGTCCATCTCCTCACCATAAAAAGAATTGCAATTACACTGGGAAAATATTGAGTCAGCTACACGTTGTGAGAGTTGCTCTGATTTTGCACTGTGCAGCCAGAGCCATTGACTGCAGCAAATCACTGACCAGTTTAAAGATCTACAAATCAATGTCAGAGCCTATAATTCATCACAGTGTCCTAAAGGGGAGCTGACAATTTTTTTCTGAAAGGAGTTTTCTCCTCCAAGGTGGCATGGGGTAATACTAATGCAGGGAATTACTGGGTCAGAGTGGCAGTAACACCTGCAAGGGTCATCCAGGTTTCTAATGGCTAGATGCCTTATTCATAAGAAAGTCTGACTCTTATTTTCATGCATTTAGGAAAGGTAGGTCAAAAGCCTAATCCCTGGTACAAGGCCATGGACTTCAGCTGGATTTATATTGAGAATGTGTTTGCTTCCCACAAACTTTCTGGCTATGTAACTATTTTAACTGAACAAATAATGTTTTATACATGTTTAATAATCATTGTAGCACGGTGTCAAAGTGTGTTCCAACTTATTTATTAATTTTCTGGAAAATTTGCCAATATTTCATCTTCCTCAGAAGGTAATTTCATGTTTTCCCAATATGTGGTGCTAAACAAGAGGATGTTTCAACCAGAATGCTGCAGTGAAAATGTTCCTAACACAAATGTGATAAACTTAAAAGAAAAAGATGGATTTATGGCAGCAAGTCTAACGATGTTGCTTTTAGCTCAGGTAGCTGCTATGATTTTGACAAAGGTGTCATAAATAAGAAGCTTAAAATATAAAGTGAGAGCTTGTCATACTATTCTGGGTTATCATTTAGGTAAGTTTTAATGTTGCTAAATGATCTTTAGACACAAAAAACCAAAATTACAGTGTTTTTAAATAACTTTTAGTTCTTTTCTGTTAAGGTGTCAGTTTACAAATAAAATTGTGCTTAATTTTTATATTTTAGTTCTCATTAGTAGGTGAGAAAGAAGGTAAGTATTATAATTTTCTCACTTTCTGTGTGAAAAAAACTATGGTTTTCTTTATGTGACTCATCAGCAGAATGGAGACAAAGACACAATTCTGTGAAGTTGCCTCTAGTACACAATCCAACAAATCACTTTTAAATTAAGTTCTTTGGGTTATTAACATGATTCAATTCAATTATGAAATTCTTTTTAATATTCAGGAAGAAACCTGCAGGCTATCCTTCAGAAGCACTTATGAAACAGCTGCTAGAACACATAAACACCTTTTATATTGCTTGATGTAAAGGTTCAGCGCTCTTCATGATCTCCTCTCATATTCTATGCTGTAGGAAATGAAGTCAGCTGCTTTGTGATTTGCAGATGATTAATTTAACTACTTCAACACTATCTTAAGTGTTTCTTTCTTGCTTCATAGAGTCTTCATTTGGATTGGTGGCTGTGGTATAAACTCCAGTGGAAAATCCAGCCATATAAATACAATCATGGTCTGAGTGTAATTGGGTCTGCTTTAGACCAGGCAAAAATTAGACCAGAAAAACTATCTGTTCATAATTTTGATTAATTAACTTTTAGGTTAAATTTACTGCAGGCAGTTTCTGATCTCAGTTGTGCTTATTTTAGGCTACTCTAGCCTTTACTATGTAGCTCACATTTCTCATCAGTGTGAGGAAGGAAGCTTGTTTGTAGAATGGTGTGGTTTGTATTTATCTTCATACTTATCACTTGCATTTCTTTCTTCAATGAATACAAAGTGCATTTTTCCATTTAATGTGTTGGATTGAAGTCTGATTTTTGTAATATTTTTTTTGGTTTGGAATTCAGCACTATTATTAACAACCAATGAACCAGAAAGCCTATAAGCTTAGGAAGCTAATAAATGGAAGTAAGTGTAAGTCTCTTGTGATGTTCTTCAGTGCCAGTGTATAAGGAAGTCAATGACTGATGCTTTGCCATCTAATCAATAAATTACATTTCCAGAAGTTATAGCAGTTTCAAAAGAAATGTTTTACTGACTTTTCTGAGTATACAAATAAGGGGTGGAAATAAAACTTACAGACCAGTAAGGTCACAAATCCTTTGTATACATCACAGGGAAAACTGAACCTGGACTAATACCTTCTGTTTTGGGCAGCAGTGAAGCAGCAACATGAAGATTAATTGGAAATAATTAATGGGAAAGCAAAAATATGTAAAGTTGCACTCTCTCTCTATATATATATATACAAAAATATATATATATACACTTTTTATATATATATATAAAAGTATATATATATACTTTAAAACTGTGTAAGAGCTATGTATGTAGCTAAGACACTACTTGCTTAAAGATAATAAAGACATTCTAGCTAACATTTTAAGTGAGAAAATAATGTTAGGAAATGTGCAGGCAGCAGAAGGCATTGGCACAGGTCAGCAGCAGCACTGATGTTACAGGAGGCAATGTATATCCATTAGAGACGTGAAACTTTGCCGTGAAGCAGAGAGTTAACTGCAGGTTGCTGTGACTGCCTCCTGCTGCAGAAAGTGATAGTGCAATTCAGATTGACCCAAAATAGTTGTCAAGGGAGAATAGTGACCATTAGTGAATGATACCCAGACTCCTGAGTTTGAGTGATGTTCTGAGCAGGACAGAGAAGCTTCTTGGAGCTGGAAGTCTGGATTCTTGTGGCAAGCCATGCTGTGCCTGTGAAAGACATCATATCTATTATATGGCTGTGTTCTTCTTCAGCAGTCAAACCAATTAACTTGGTCAGAACTGTCAGGGAATGAGGAAAAGAGCTGCCATAAGTTATGGGGAAAATATGAAATAGTGTCCAAATTAAAAATAAGTCTATACATCTCTACGTTATTTGCATACAGTCCAAACTGACACTGAAATCAAATATACTTGTTAAATTTCGAGACTCCCAAATTGACCAAAGCCACTCAGATTTCAAAATCAGTTGAAAAAAGATCAGATAGAATTGTGTGTAGTGTCATTATTTTTCTTTTAAATGTGTAAGGGTAAGCTTTTTTTCTCCTAGATTTAGGGAGTATGTATAATCAGTGTGTTAGCAAATGTAACTGGACTTTACCTTGAGCAATGGAGTCAGTTATGAATGGCTGCAGTCCTTCCCTCCGTGTATCAGATCACAGTGCAGTGTGGTAAGAAGTGGAATCAAGAGCTTTCAGCAGTATTTTCACTTGCTCAGTTTACTGCAGTGTGATGCTGAACTAGGAATAATATTTCCACTGTTTATATACTCTTATGACTTCTAATCTCTTCAGTCATGGAGCAGTAGCCATGAAGTCTATGTATAAGGTAGAAGTTTTATGCAGAGAAATACAAAAAGAAAAATTACTTTTTGGTCCTGATACTAATGCTGAACAAACAGGAGAATCTTTTGAGTGCTTATGATTTTGCTCATGTCACTGGAAATTGGGAGCTAGGTTGACTAGAATTTAATAGGCTACAGTTGAACTTGGAATAAAATAGTACTAAGTTCTATGAAAACATGCTTTTAGGTACCTTGCTCTCTAATTATTTTGACTAAAGGAATCTCTTAGCCATCAGTACTGAATTATCTTTGATCTGAGGGTCTAATGTGGTTAATGATTGCTTACAGAGGCCAACTAATTACTATGGACCTTTTAGTTCTTTCTAGCATGTAGACAGTTCCCCTTTTGCTCTCTGTTGTAGCATAGGTTGATTGCTCACACATGGTTCAGTCATCAGATAGAGTTTTATAATGACTTTTTAGTTAATATCTGTATAGCAGGACAAGTGTTATGTCTGTGGTAAGTGTTCCATGAATAGCATCACATCACTGATACATGCTTCTTTAACCTGGTCAGTCACTACAGCACACAGACAAAAATAGCCACTACAGTTGAATTATTCTGTTTGTTTTTCTCTAAGACAGCAGCTGTGGTGCATGTTTGAATTGTCATACTTCAGTCACTTGGCTATGGAATGTGATGGGTAGGTGCACTACAGTTATAAACAGAGAAAGGAAAGACTTGCCAGCTCTGGAGATTATCTGCAGTGTCCCTGGTAATAGTCATGGATGTTTACAAGGCTCTAAAGCAACCACTGGCCAGTACTAGCTTCATACACAGGAATCTTTTCAGGGACTTGAAAGTGGCAGGCTCTCTGAATTAAATTTAAAATAAGAATCTGAACTTTATTTTGTTTTTCATGAAACTCATGATTTGTTTCATAATTTATATTAAGGCATGTGCTTAGGTGGTTTTCTCTCTGATAGCTTGTGTGCATGAGAGCAGAATTCTAAATTTCAGGAATTACAAGAACTTTAGCCATCTCACTTCTTGAATATGTAATAGAATTATGGGGTAGTTTGGGTTTAAAGGGACCTTAAAGATCACCTAGTTCCACCCCCCTGCCTTGGGCAGGGATGTGTCCCACTAGATCAGGTCGCTCAAATCCCATCAGCCCTGGCCTTGAACACTGCCATGGATGGGGCATCCACAACTTCTCTGGATAACCTATTACAGTGTCTCACCACTCCCACAGTGGTGGGATTTCTTCCTAATGTCTAATGCAAATTTGCCTTCTTTCAGTTTGAAGCAATTCCAAGTGATGTGATCTGGTTTCTAAGCCATTTAATTTCTTAATCACTTGGCTGATTAGGATGACAAGCGTGTTATCAAAGTAACCCTGGTTTTGTCATCTCTTTCTTTGAAAAAATAAAGCATTAAAAAAAAAAGAGAATTTGTAGATAGTGCTCTTTCTACTGGGCATATTCCTTATGGATATAAAAGTATGCTTTTCTAGCTGACCAAACCATAATATTAATTTAAAAAACCCCGTACTGGAAGAAGAGCAGAGAAGCAAATGCAATATCCAGAATGGTGTACACTCAGGTTAATTGCTTGTAGAAACATTTGTCAAGATTTTATATTCCAGTCTCCAAGTTTTATAAGGGATAAAAATAGTAAATTAGTAGAAAAATACTAGATCCATAAATCATTTACATTCTTATTTCAGTAAATCCATCTGGGACAAACAGATTCATGCTAATATATTTAGAAAGCAAGCTGGATTAAAAAAAAAAAACATCTTCAGAGTACAACTGAAAATACTGTGCTAAATACAGATCATTATTACAGAACAGAATGGTTGCATAAACAGAAATTGTGGGTTTTTGTGGGTGAGATATTATGTGTTAAACTCTCCACTTTTTAAAATGTAGTTTTAATCTTATGCCACCTTGCTTTTCCACCAACAGAGCTGAAGTCCAGCTTGGTGGCTCTGGTGTTGTCAGGTTATGCCAGCAGAAGTTTTACTTTAACTGGAAAGTTGGGCAATGTTTATATACTGAAGTTACTTTGAGATGATTTACTGTGTGCATAATAATGTGATGATGAAAGCCAACATGCAAATATTGTTAATCTATGGGCAAGTAGTTATTGAATGATAAAGAAATAAAGCCAGGAATAAGTACTGATTGCTTTTGTTCAAAGTTGTATTTTTCTAATTTAATTTTTTTTTAATATAATACTTGTAATCTCTGTTTTGGGGAGATTATAAGTACACCATATGTGTGTTAGCTTTTCCAGATAGTTTTTTTTAATAGGTGTGTAAAAAGTCACATCTTGAAGAAATATTAAGAACAGTAAATCCAAGCAGAGCATTTGATACAGAAAATGCAAACATACATGGCTGGGAGGGGGAAGAAGAACCCTTTATCTGGAAAAAGAGTCCAAATTTGGACTCTTAAGACAGGAAAGGGCCATAAAATTGTAGTGTAGGTGAGAAGTTTTAATTTAAGAAAGCATTTTTCAGGTAAATGGAAGAGGTATTACAATTTGATATTTTTCTATGTAAATAGTGACTTTAATACAAGTGGTGTACATTTAATTAAATGTGCTTTTGAATAAAATTGTAGACACAGTTTATTAATAAAAATTCATATTATGCTAATTTGTATCTGCTAGGTATTCCCTATTTCCCATGCATATATTAAGTATTAATTTAGAACTTGAACAATACTGAATTTCAGTGTTTAAATGATGACAACCTATTATGGGAATTAAAGGGTACACCTAGCAATTTTAATCTTGTTCCAGCAGGATGTATGGAAGTATTTTGTGGTAATGATATTGTGTTGCTAATGATTTCTAGAGTTCCTTTGTTGATCTAGAAAGTAAAGTATGCAAAGGGTAGTTTTGATGATGGGTTATGATTCATTGTAATTTAAGAAGTTACTGTTCTGCTCTCTGAATTTCTTTGCTTTGTGGAACTTGTGTTGAGGATTTTTACCCCCCCGCCCCGCTTTTCAGCTCCTGTGGGATGTCAGTGTTTTAACTTGAGGAAAGTTCTAGCACTTCCTCACACTTGGCTTCAACAACTCTGGTATAAAACATTTTCACTGCAGGGTTTCTCTGAATTATTATCAAAGTAATATCAAAGAAAAGGAGACGCTGTATCATTAAGTTGAAAGTCTGAAAAATATTTGGTTCCTTAAGACTACCTTTTAAGAGCAGAATTTATGCTAGTCAAACAGTTATTTTATGAACAATGATGAATAATTACATTTGCTGTGAAGCTCTTGGTGTAAGGTGTATCCAGGAAGGCAAAGAAAAACCCAAAAAAACAAAATAAAAAAAAACACCCTCAGTAAGATTGGAAGAAGCAATTATGAGGCTAACAAAGACTGGTTGGTTGAAACAGTGCTTGTAGGTATTTGAAGTCTTTCAGGATTTTGCTGAACATAGCCAAAATTAAAGAATGTCTGAACCTAAATATCTTAGGCCCAGCTGTGTCATGACCATAAGGGAAGTGATCAGTTATACTTGAGGTTTGTTAGACCCCAGTACAACTGCCCTGAAGAGTGAGATGCAATTGATTGTATACTAAAAGGCTGTAGTGACAAAGATGCATTCAAAGATGGATTTTTTAAAAATTGCAGTGTATATTCTTCCTGAAAAAAGGAAAAACTCTGACCTCAGTTCCTAAATCACTTGGAAAATTCTTAAAATTCAAACTTTCCTGTTCTAATACACTGGACAATTATAGAAAGTTGTGTTTTCTGAGAGTCATTACATCTCCAGTTGTTTTATTTAATTGGTGGGAAAAAAGTGATATTGACTGAGCACTCATTCAGTGCCATAACAGCTTTTAAAGCCATTAGAATTGTTTAAGTTTAGTCAGGAATGCAAAGGATTTATAAACTTTTGATGCACTTCCTGTGGATTATACATGCAGTAATTTATAAGTGCCATGGGTGCTTCAAACTTGCCTGTGCAATTTTATTTTTTTTTTAATTATTACTGTTTACTCTTGTCTGGCTGTTTACAATATTTTGGATTCTCATTTATTTATTCCTTCTGCAGCAACTTAGTGTAGGTATTAAATGGTGTGTTTCAGTAGGAGCAGATAAAAGCACACCACAGCCTCTACTATAAATTGAAAACTTTAGCATGTCTGCAGCATTCTCACAATGACGTCCCATAAGAGGAGAAATAACCTTTCCCATCTAAATTAAGGAGGAATTTAATAGATCCAGTAGTCTCAAGAGTACAGCCTGTATGTATGTATAATCCTTTGATTACAAGACATGTAAGAAAGCTAAATGCAACTTTAGGACATTGATTATTTTACCTTTGGGCTGTATTGGCTATTTACTACCTGATCAGGAATCCTCACATGAGAGATTTTTTCTCTTGCTGTCTGAGCAGTGCTTGAAATTTAGAAGTTGAATATACTAAATGAAAAATTAAGATGATGCATTAATATGCTAGCAGTAGAGAAGCATCAGCACCAGCACAAAACATAGATCACAGCTGGAAAAAGACTTGAGGCTTTGTGGGTATTTTCTATGTTTCATCATGCTAAAAGAAAAAACTTTTTTAGTCTAAGCCTAAGTCCCATGTATGTGACGTGCCCCAGAGTTGTTGCCTGAGACCTTTGTAAGATTAATGACTATAAGATGCAGTCTGACACTTCTGACAACCTGGACTATGACAGAGGCAATTTGAAGACAGCATCTTTCCAAATATACCATAAATCTTAGTGGGTCACATGCTGCATGAAGGAAAAGAAGGGCTTAATATAAAAAGTATTTTTAACAGAATGGTTAACCTTTATTAGGTGCATGTAAGAGTAAATAATTCGATTTAGTGAGAGTTGATGGAAACTAGCTTTAAGATTTGTCGGGGAGAATTAAACTGATAGATAATATAAAAATAAATGTAAGTGCATCCTCTTCATGGTTTTCAGAGTGTTTGGAATTGAGCAGCATTCTGTTCAAATCAAAACAGTGAATTGTTTAATTTAGTGCTATTTTATTTTGTGCTTTGCACATCTGTGACTTGAATTCCACTTGAAATTACTGGAGAATATGGCTCAGTGAAGACATTAAAGATATCCTTGTTATCTACTTCTGGAAAGGTCTGGAGACATTTTAAGACACCAGTAATCCTAAATTCCTGCATTAAGATTAATTCTGTTGTCTACACCTTTAAGACTATCAGAAATTACAGTAATTGAAAGCAGTGTGTAGAACTGGACTCTTTTCAAAGCTACAAATAAAGTTAAGGCCTTGATACTTGTTACTTTTTTTTTCTGGTAGAAAACATGATAGTTTCTCTACACCAATCTAAAGCATCTGATGTTATCAGTGGATGAATAAATGGTTGTGTGTCAGCTTTTGACAAAAATGTAATGGACAGACATATTCACACAAGAGCTTAAAGATCCTGCTCTGTATTGTTCCAGATGAACATAGTCCATAACAGATAAAAACCCACAATTGCTTAGTAGAAATAGATCTGTATATTTCTGGAATTTGACACAAAACACCATCAGCTGAACTTCTCTTTTTAAATCCTTTCCAATAGAAATAATTTACAGTTTTTATTTAGAAGGAAATGGGCCATGGCTCTGTTTGTATCTGCAGTCTGCATTACTTTTGTTCCCTTGTAAATGAATGCTGACAGAACTTAGCCAAAATGGTAAATGCTGGCCAATACTGTTTAGACTAACAGTATAAATTAGGGCTCGAGAGCTCTCAGCATCCACAAGGCATGTAATTAACCACTCAGCAGCCTCCTACCACCACTTACTCAGTTTTTACATACCACTAGTGACAAAGTTAATTGCCATGGCTCTTATATTGGAACATGTGCACAGGAGCCCTTCCCAGTGTGGAACTGCCCAGGGTGTTGCAGGCACTCTTTCCGGGGTAGGTGCTGGTAGTCCCTGATGACCAACAGAGAGGCACGGGGTGAGCAAACGCAGAAGTGTGCAGGGTTTGTCTCAGCTTTCAGCCCAAACTGCTGGGACAGACACAATGTGGGTGAGGCATTTTTCCAACAAGCAAAGTGACTGCTGGGAGGAAGGAAGTGCTTTGATGACAAAGTAGAAGGAGAATGGAATGAAGTGGTAGAGTGGCAGTGAATTGAATATACTGAAGAGAAAGAGAGAAAAGGAGCTCAGAACAGCCACTTACAAAACATGGGGAGACAGACCCAAGGCATAATCCTAGAGACTCTCGGAGTGTCTGCTGCTGTTGTTGGCTGTTTCTGCACCTGTTATTTTCAAAATTTTCAAATTTTCAAATATTTTCAAAATTTTTACCTTTACTTCCCCAATAGGAAGAGCTTCTAGTGTCCCTGAAGTAAAGGATTTTCCTTTCTCTTTTGGCTTTTTGCTACTCAGAATTTTTCATACTAAAACTGACTTAATGATAAGTTACCAGATGAAATTTTACTCTGCATTTTACCAGTATCAATCAGATCAGATGTTACTGACTTCAGCTTGTCTTCCTGGTTTTTTGTTGTTGTTGTTGTTTTTTTGGGGGTTTTTTTTCTTTGTTTTTTTTTTCCTGTGTGAATGTACCGAGACCAAATTTTCTAAACAAAGTTTAGCCCAGTTGGTTCCTAAGAGCAGAGCTTTGAATTGCTTTCTGGGGATACAATAAATTGCTCTGTTTGTGCTACCAGTTACAGTATGGATAAAACTACAGCAGATGGGCCTCAAAATGAGATGTCAAAAAGTGATGTGATGTGATTTTAATAACAGAAAATAGCAAAATATGAAAAACAATGTACAATCTTTAATTAATTTATCTCTTATTTTAACTACCACAGTCTGGAATTCAATAAAACACCACTGAAGAATTTCATGGGCACCAGCCACAGTGGTAATTTTATTTTTACTTTCTAAGATGTAGTGAACCTCTTAAGTACCTCACATGGCAATGGAAAATTTTGCAAGAGGACAATAATCATAATGCTCAGGTAACAATCAGAATATATGGCATTATGTGAACTGTTCACATTTTGTATAAATTCATGATTAACTTCAGAGAAAAAGTTGCAGTTCACATGAGGGAACTGTTAAATGGTTCATCAGAGAGATGGGGAAAGTACACTGACCCATTGTGAAAGCTCAGTAAAAGATGTGTGTATAGTTTGACAGGAAAGGGACAACACGTGTAGTCTGGCACAAACACAGAACAGAACTGGACAGGCACCAGAACAATCTAGGAGGACAGGCATTTTATCATCTTTATGTCATTGTTTACTCACTTTCTTTCCTACTTCTGAAAGGCAGAGGAGTAGCAAAGGAGATGATATATTGTCCTGTGGAGGAGTTAGAGGTGGCAGATGCACAGCATCTAGACAATGTGAACCATTGTCTAGACTGGCTAGAAAGTCAAGGGAAGTAATTTAATTTTTGTTCTGCATAAACCCATTCTTTGCCCGTTTCATATTAGTCACTGTATTTCAGAAGGTAACAGAAATGTCAGATGAGTTAACCCTCACGGCTCAGATGATGTACCAAGTTTCAGGAGCAAAGAATTGGCCTCTTTTCTGCTCCATTAGCTCCACTGGTATCACAAGGACAGTGTAATTATTTACTCAGCTCAGTGGGAAAATCAGCTGTACTCCATTCAGCGCTTCCTCTACTTCATATCTGTAAGCAACAGGAACCTATCATTAGGAACATTTTAACATTATAAATATACTAGACAGGCATGAGACTGCCCAGAGATTAACAACCTAGTATCTAGTAATTTTTTCTGCATTCAGGTTTTTTTTCCAGACTGAGACTGGCTCCTTGGTAAGCCCATACTATTGTATGTTGCAGAGCATTTAATTGCAGTGAAATGGTTTGTAAACTATTACGGGGAAAATGCAGGTGAACCCAAGATGGGAAGAGATGATGTTGACTCCAGTTCAGAAGGATGAATGATTTCTTTATTATAACTATATTACAATACATTAATATACTATTTAAAGAGGGATACTAAAACTACATCCTAACTTCTAACTACCATATCTAACTACTACTGTAACTTCACTCGTGACTCCCTCCCCGAGAAAGTCCAGACACAGGTGCATTCCATTGGCCATCAGGGCCAAACAACTCTCACCAGTATCCAATTAACCAATAACTCCAGGTAAACAATTCTCCAATGCATTCCACATGGGAAAACAAGGGACAGAAATAGAAATTTTCTCTTTTCTTCCCTCTCTGCTGCTCTACGAAAATTTCTTGAGAGCGAGAAGAATGTGCTTGCCACAGTAAACATTTTCTTAATTCCTACTGTATTAATAAATGAGTGCTATAATATGTAGAGCTTTAAGTACTAACTGTTGGATCTAATCTTTAATCATGAAAGGATAGTACATGAAAGGTTTGCAACAAGCAAACCTTTTCACCCCTCAGTTATACAGCACCCCCTGTCTAGTCAGTCATTAAAAAGACATTTGAGATCTTCATGGTAGTCTTCAGATGATGGAATGGAAGATGGTGTAAAATATTTGTACTCATATGCAAAATAGATATTTCTTTCAGTACATGAAACACAGCATGGTGGGAGAGAGGAAGCAGTTGGGTTTTTTTCCTTTTTCTTTTTTAAGAAGAAAGCTTTAAAACTCTTTCTTGTTTGTATTCTATGCTTTCAGCATCATGATGGAACTTTACAGTCTGAGCAGTCTTTTCTGTTAGGAACAATGTAAAATGGTGCCCTGCTGTCACTGCCAGGTCATCCATGGTTCCATGCCTCTTTTTACTGAGCGTGCAGTGCTTTCCTTGGTGAAATGTAAGAGAAGCAGGTAAGGTGTTATGATTCCAAAATGTGGAATCCATTATGCTGATTTCACAGGAAGAAGCTATTTTTGAAACTCTAAATTAGTCTGCTTAAAAGACTTTGCAGTGTATTCCTGTAGAATTTTCAAGTATTTCCTTCACTTGTTTCTCATATTCCCGCAGGGTAAACCCTTCTGAGGCCATTTACATCCCTGTAATATTTTGAGTATTCCCCTTTTGAATATTGTTTTCTCTAAAGCTGGAATGTAGTAGCACTCTTAATTTTGCCTTTTGAATTTCATATTAATGTTTGTTACTGTTTAGATAACAAGAAGATGTCCATCCTTCTTAGCTCAATGGAATTTACATATTTTAGAGAAAATGCACCTTCTGTGTAAGAAATTTTGTTTCAGTTGCATTAAAAAATAACTGGGATATGATGTTTCTACTCCAAGAAAATGGAAGTGGTACTGGGCGATACTGGGAAGAATAAATGGAGGGAGCATGGACGTGTAAGAGGATACTGAAATAACTTAAAATTCTGAACCTGTACTTGACATTGTAAGAGAAAACAAATCTTTATCATGAAAGGTTTGGTAGTAGGTTCCTAAATAGTGTTGTGTAGAGATGTTAACATGACAGAATTGTCTTCCAACCCTGTTTCAGTTTCTTCAAACTGTACTGTGTTTGAACAGAGAACAAACTCTGTTTGTTTTGAGAGAGAAAAGAGAGAAAGAGAGAGGGATAAGGGTGGGTCAGCCTTCTCATATTAAAAGAGGATGAGAATTTTTGGCAGTGGAAAGGCAACATGTAGCAATAGAGCTAGGAGGAAAATCAGGAATAGGAGATGCCTTTAGATAATTGACAGCCCAGGACTGTATTTTCCAAGGAATGTCTGCATTTTAAAATGCCTGAATGGTTAACTCTGATAACGAATGACTTCAAGTCTACCTACTTAATAAGCAAACCAGGCTTCTTTTACCTCTCTCCTATACGTTTGGTACCATGCTAACTGTCCATCTGTTTCTTACACATGGTTTTGAGCTTTAAGATTCTGATAATTATTGTGCTTTTCTTGCTTTCCTTAGAAAACAAGGAAAGGTTTTAAGGTTTCGGATTTCCTTCTGCTACAGGCTATCAACCAGAAAAGAATAAACTATCCAGGAGACTGGGTGGGGCCAGACCACTAGCTCTCACCTGCTAAACACTTCAAGACAATGTTATTTTTTACCACTTTGTAGCAGCGTGAATATCTTATTTCTTCCATTGTGCTCTTTTCTATTGATTTCCACCATAGCAGCCTTGCTTGATTTAACTCCTGGCAGTCAAGGGAATTGATATCAAACTGATAACCTGTGTAGCATGTGCCATCTATAGAAGCAATACATAACTGCTTAATTCTCCGCAGAAGATGCCTGTGATACTCTTGTATAAAAGAAATTTGAGAGATATGTAAATGTGGTTTTTTTTAATGAATGCTATTCAGTAATGTAATACAGTCGTAATTTTGCACTGTACTGTTTTTGCATTAAATGAGTTTTTATGAAATTCTGTTATTAAACTAAGCACATCCTTGACAGCATTTCAATACTGTAGCCTAATTAATACTTGCAGAAGGTGCTTTTATGAAGAAGAAGTATTTAAATGCAAATGCAGTTCTTCAGACAAATGTCCTTTCTTGTGTTTGGACAATGAAACAAAGCAGTGCTTGTTACTGATTCACTGCAAGGCTGTCATTTTGCACAGTTCAGTCTGCACGACATAAATCTAAAGAACAAAAGCAAATAAGTAATTTCATCATTATGGAAAGGACCAAGCTTAGCACTATAACCTGCAGTATCTGTAATATATAATGGGGTATAGCTGTGTCACATGCAGTATTTAACTCAGTAGAAAACAAGCACTATGATAAGACTTGTGATGTGAATACATTGACCTATTTTCACTTCTGTTGCTGTTCACTGCACATTGATTTTTGCTAATTTATCCTGTTTATATTACTGCATCTTAGTATATATTCATATATAGCCTTTATTGCTGGGATATGGGAGTGATTAAAACATAAATTCTTGTGTATTTCAGTAAACTGTAATGCAAATTTTGTAGATGTTATACAGTGCTTCACTTCTGCTTTTAGAGAGTCACTCTGATAATTTAGGTTTCATGCTTAGCTCTCCATTAAATATAAACTGTTAATGGAACCTTTTAGGGTTTATAAAATCTGGAGCTTATTCATGCATTACTTTTTCGGGGTGGGCATTTGCTTGAGTGGATTTAGGGAAATAATTTTCACCATGAGGACAGTTAAGCAATGAAGAGGTTTGCTCAGAGAAGCTCTATAGTCTCCATGCTTGGAGATTTTCAAGACCAGACAGGATAAAGCCCTGATCAACCTGCTTTGGTCTAATAACTGGTCATATGCGGTTTCTAGCATTAATCTGTGCAAATTAAAATTCCAAAGACCTTACTTAGAAAAGCCTGGTCTATTAAAATCTGGCTGTGCTGTATTGATATCCATTGACTATAATTTCTTGACACTGGGATAACATTTTAAAGTGGTTGGATAGCTTATGATTACAAAATGACTTAAGTCATCTGGCTGCACAGAGATGAGCAGCAAGTGAGAAATCAACATGAAGCGTTTGCAAAATGCCATTGCTACTTCATCATGTAATAGTTGTGTTCCCACAGTGAAGTAACTCATGCCCAGTGGTGGTAATTTGGCTAAGGACTATGACAATGATTCACATGTCTAGAGAGGAGAGCCACTGTTCAGCTGAATTACAAGCATATAAATTAAATGCATGGATATCTGTGAGGTATGATTATGGATAATTTGCTGGAGAAGCACAATGTATGGTTGTATCATGGTACTCGTGATCAAGCTGTATAATTACTGCATGCTCTATCTGGTGTCCCACAGCCAGTGGGCTTCATTTCTGCCAGTGTGTATTCCAGCTGCTGTGACATCCCTCAGCCTAGATCTCTCTGTAATAATTTCCATTTGCCATAGGCCAGGAGGATCTTCCCCCTTGGCAATTTTTTGTATCTGTCAAGATATATCATTAGTTGCTATTCCAGAAGTAAAACCAGAAAAACAAGCAAAAGATGACTAGAGCCTGCAATTTTAAAAAAGAGCAGAGTGTGACAGATTTATTCTTGAATCCCCAGAATTTTTGTTTTGTGAGAATCTGTGTCTCCTAAGTTCTATGAAAAACAGGTAACAAAGATTAAAAACTGTGAGTCATTGTCATGTCAGTACTTTTGACTTGGGTCTTTTTCTGTCCCAGGGCATTCATGTCTTTCTTGCAGGAAACCGATGCCCATTCTCCTGCCAAACACTGCCTTTGATATGAAAAACACTTTTTTTGTGCTTTCCCTTCTTTGCAGTAACAATGCTTTTCTCCTGACACAGGGTTTTGAAGCATGTTTTTTTTGTGCATGTTGGAATTCCTTCTTCCCATTGGTGTGTTTACCTGGGCAGAAAACTTGTTCTTTCTGAGAATACCCTTAAGTCAAATTTAATTAGAACATTGTAATGTAGATTGTAATAATATATTTCTATTTCATTTGTATGAAGTCTTATCAGTTGGATTTTTACTCAATTAGGAAAGGAAACCTGTTACTAGGGGATTCTATTTATTGTTCTTTATACGATTACCCATCTTTTATCTTCCTGAGGAAATGTAATATTGCATTCTTACCATTCTTTATTTCCTTAACTTTTGTTAATCGTATGCTCTCCAGTTTCAATAGCATGAGTGCACAAGCATGGTCTGTAAAAGAGGGGAAAACTTAATCCAAATCTGAGTGAATGATGAAAAATAGTAGGCCTGGATAAGGTTTCAATTTTGGAAATCTATTTCCCTAAGGTCAGATTTCAGAAAATTCAACAGTTTATAGGAACAGATTGCTTATTTCTTCATTCTTTCGGTAGTTGGACGGAGGTCAGAATTTGCGTGTACAGTTTGAGCAGATCAGACTAAGTGCCCCTGTACTGAAATAGTAACAACTTGTGATATACATGGTGTGAAAATCCTTTCTCTTGCATCCTTTTACAAATGAACTGATTTTTATCCAATATAGTATGCAGGCTCAAATTTTACAAGTATGCAGTCTGTTTCCAATATTTATTGGAGAAAAACCTGGGAAACTGAATCCTTGAAAATCTTTCTGTAAGCATACATGAAAACTGTAACCCTAGCCTTTTCTTAGACCAGCCGGTCCACTTGCATGAATAAAAAGCTTGTATTGGTCTCTGAGTTGTGAAAATTTTCACTTTGAAAAACTGTCTTTCATAATGAAACAAAAACTGAATTCTGTTTCTAAGTTACAGGATATGTCGGACTATACGGCAATGCACTGAAAGGTCTATGAGAGATTAATGGTAATATAGTTTTCCAAGTCCAGTTTGACCTAGCTTCTGTACTAAGCCACTCAAAATCTAGGTGTTGTCCTGGTGTGGTAATTAGGATGGGTTAGATTGCATTAACCTCACAGTTGCCACAATTCCTCTTTGTTTTCTCTTCCCCCCCTCTCCCCCTTTTAGTCTCGCTTTCTTTTAAAAGCATCAGTTTTGATTCTTCAGTAGAATCTTTTCACTAGCTAAGCTGGATTGGAGGAAAAGATTGAAAGACATGATCTTCTTTTTGTCACCTGTCATGAATTAGAGGCAAGAATTTACACACACACACACATTTACCAAATTCAGTAAGCTGTAGCTGTTTAATATTGAGTTGATTTCAATGCCTTCGAGTGACAAAATAAAAGGCTAATGCTTCTGCTGAATCTGGTTGACTTTTATCAGTGAACAGAGTGCAACTGTTTTTCATCAAAAGAATTTTCTAAAAAATCTCTTTTATATTATTCTTAACAGTCAGAAGGAATAATAGACATTCAGAAATCTGGAATGCCAAATTATACCTGCTTTGCATATATATAACCATGTAGTCCTTATAAAACAGATAAGTTATGTGAACTTAGAGATGGATAAGCCCCTTAGGAAATATTTATAAATGTTTAAACCCAATCTGTGTCCATATGTGTTTATTTAATTTCCAATAAAAGGGAATCTTTAAGGTTTGATCAAATGCTTGCCAGAGAACCACAGAGTAATGAACAAATATTTCTTGTCTTGTAAGTGACAGATCCCTCTATCTGTAAGTCTGTCATTTGTAGCTGTCTACTAATGCACCTAAACTCATATTCACTTTATTCAGGTACTTATATTTGGGAGCAAAAAATGTTGAAAGATTTCTTGAAATAGAAAATTTTTAAGAGAGTCAGCAAAGTTGAAAAGCATTCCTAAGTTTGAGAGGAATGTCCATAGAATTTATTCTTTGAGCTCACCATCCAAGTAATTTTATTCAGTTCCAGTACTTGTTTTACAAATGTTCTGAAAAGCAGTGTTTGTGACTCTCAGGGGAAAGACAAGCTATTTATTTAATTTGTCAGGTCTGGCATAAATCATAACCCTGTTGCACTTGATGTTGTACAAACAGAGTTAATAAATGATCCTTGCCCCAGGTGCTTACGAATAAAGTCTAAGACACAAGATGGTGTGTAGGTATGACAAATAGAAGAGTAAAGAAACCCAATAAATAGTGCCAGTTAGGAAGACAGATTACTCCCTGGCATGTCAGCATCAAGGGTTTTGTAGACTTCCCACAAAGGCCAGGTTTTTATAAAGGATTTAAAAGGCAGGGAGAGGGGAGTATCTTTGCAGTATTTATTGGGAAATTTTTGCAATGATGAGAGGAAATATGGAAGAAAAGCTGGAGTAGGCTTGTATGGAAGATAAATAGACAAATTAGCTTGTTATACAATTTTAGGGCATAACATTTCACTTCTGACTGAGGGTGAGATGCAGCTTGCTTTGTTAGCATTTTCCTCTAGATTTAGGATGTAAGTAAGAAAAAAGTTAGTAAGTGGAGGTGTTAAGTATGATTGGAATTGCTAAGGGAGATTCCAAAGACTGTTACTGTTATTCCTTCCTTATTTGACTGACAACCCTGAAGGCTCAGTGTTAAAACACTCTGGATTTCCCTTCAAATATTTCACTTCAAGTTGCATGAACAAAGAATGATCTCTTGTGAGTTTCCTAGTTCTGATATCAAGATGAGTTTAGGTAAATACTTTAATGAGTAAACAGATATATATATATATATAAAAATGTGTATGTATATCGATATCTTGAGAGGAACATACATAAAGAGAAGATGCTGAGTATCCCATAACAATGTAATAAATGACTTCCTCATACCAATAATAAAAAGCAAACTGGCAGAGCATCTGAAAATGCAGAAGTAAAAATAGTTTTAATGCATCATTTAGAGGAAATTATCCATTGAGAAGTCTGGTAGGCTGCCAGTGCCTCAGCCTTTATACCCAAATGCATGGGAAGAATAGAGAGACAATTAATGAAAGGAGAAATTTGAATATATGGGTAGTTTGTGCAAGCCCTCACATTTGTACTGTAGAATGAAAAAAAAAATTAACCACATTTATTTACCAAGTAACCAAAAGCAGCAAGAGCTTTTAGCTCTGAGAAAATAATATTATGAAAGCTATGTAAGGCAACAGGATTAAAAGAACTAACTGAAATCATCCTGATTCAGCAAAGCTGGCTGAAGTACTCATACGCTCCATGTTAAGCAATCTTTCTATCACAATGTGATCAGACTGAGTTAAATGTGCATAATCCTTCTGCAGCTTGCAGTCACCATAACTTATTAGGAAGAACAAAAACGCTGAGGAGTGTCTGTGGAAAAGCGAAGAAGTTACAGTGTACTATTGCATCAGTATACAGCAATCTGTGACAGTTCAACAGGTCAGAAAAGGTAGATTATCTCAAGGAAGAGTATGGCAAAAAATTCTTGATTAAAATTGCAAACATCACATGACACTGCTCTGAAGAGATAGCATGGGTATCTCTGAATACTGATGGTTTCTGTTACTTAACATAGGTCCAGTGTAACTGTTATTTTCAGTGACAGTACCAATGTCATTCTTTATAAACATGGATGAATGCATGATGGAAATTACAGTTTGTCTCATCCTATGGAAGAGGAAAATTTTCTTCTGATAGTCGAGTAGGGCTTCCTTGAAAGTCCAGTGTGGGTGGGGTTTTTGTGTGTGTGCTGGTCTTTCTGGTTTTGTTTCTTTAGTTTTCTTTTTTTTTTTAATTTATTCATTTATTTTCTTTCTATTGAAACAAACTGCACAAGCTGTAGTAATTTTTCATGCAATACTGTGGTTCTGTGAAAAAACGTACAGTGTAATAATCAGACCAATTTTTTTGTGTAATTGTAAGTGACAGATATCTGAGGCTCACAGTCATTTTAGCCTGACATTTGCAACGATTGCAGCGGTATTGATGGAAGAAAATTAAGGAGCTCTCAGATGCCAAACCTCATTATTTCAACTTTATGTAGAGCTGTCAAGTCCTAATAATTCCACAGGGATTTAGCCTTCACAGTGTAAAAAAGGCATGCAAAAGGTTTTCATAACAATCTTTAAACTATTATGGACCATCAAAATGTAAATGATCATAGTTTAATGAATATCTGATTACTATCTCTTATAACTTTCACTTAGTAATTTAAAAATTATGCCCTATTTTCTAAATGGCATAGGAGTCAACAGTAATATCCCTTAAAAAGTCTTAAAACTGTTTTTTCCCTGGCATCTTAGAATTGTGATTCATGAGAGCGCATAGTCTAGTCCAGTGAAAATATATCTAATGTGCAATAAAATGAATTGGATAGTTTTTCTTTTCATCTGACATTTTCATGTCAACAGTCCGCAGTCTGGTCTTTCAAGTCTTTTCAAAGGGAGATAATTCATAAAGAGCTTCTGTGCTTTATTTTTAAGACACTTTCATGAAAAATGAGTCATACCCAGTACGTTGCTGAACTCTTCTGTAGTATTCTAGGATACTGTAAAATGAAATGATTCCATGGAGAATTGATTTTAGTCTGTACCCTCTTCTTTTGGAGATTCTGCATATCTACCTGTAAAATGCTATTTTTTAAATCTTAATGTGCTCAGGAAGCACTTAACTCAGGCTTAAAATCTCAGATGAAAGAAACATATTCTTTGTATTAGACCTAGCTATTTCTCTTTAATGACTTTTTTTTCTGACGCCCTCTGCAAAGGCAGGTACTGGATTGTGCCTTGAAGATGACCCGTTGTATCTGCTGGAAGACCTCTTAACACAAAGACTTTTTCATACTGAAGATTCTATTCCTTTAGTAGTTTAAAGTTTCACAAGAAGTCTACATGAAACTTAGCACTTTGACCAGCACAGTTATTTCATCTTTATGGGTGAAAGAAGCTGATGTTTTTAGAGATAATGAATGGGCACTGAAAATGTATCCAGAGACAAAGTAGGCTCTTATTGAATACCAGTGTATTCCACTCAGCTATATTTATTAGTTAAAACTTAGGTTGACTGTATTCCATTTTTCTAATTGGATTCAGAGGTGTTGCTTTGATTCCACATTTGTAACAATGAGTTATAGCATTCTAACAGAGGAAGTGAAAAATAAGGCAGGTGCAGAGCGAGAGGCCACAATATTTCTGTTTGACTGAAATGGACCAAGGTTTAACTGCTGGAATAATGTGTTTGTTCAGGAATAGCAACAATCTGATAGGATTTCCAGTCTGCTTAGAGCTCTTCTGGAGAAAAAATGCCCATAAAATGTAAGCAGACTTTTGTTCGCTTTCTCAAAGTTGTTTTTGGTTTTTCAGCCACAACTGGTAACAATTTCATAATCTGATAAAGGTGCTGAAATAGAATTTACATTTATCCATTGATTTGCTGAAACATATTCATACTCCTGACAGTCTCCCATTATGTCTTTGGCTGTCTCAGGATGGAAGATGTTGCCTTTTCATGACCGTGCTCTGGTTGTCCTTTCCTCGTTGTAATTAGGCATGGACTTGAGACCACTATAAGAGCCCTTTCGAACACTACCTTCTGCACTGATCCTTTCCAAGGATTATCCAAACCTTTCGAGGCAGGTGCTGGAATATATCCAGTGAGTTTTTACACTAGTTTACTTTTGAATGAAACCGTTGGTCTCAGTGATAAAGTAGATGCCCACTTTGTGAGCAACAGACCTCCACAGGAGACAATGAAGTCATGGAATATCTTGAGATGGAAGAGATTCCTAAGGATAATTGAATCCAACTCCCTGCTGCCTCAAAATGAACCATATGATATAGAGTATCATTGAGATGCCCTTTGGTTTCTGACAGGCTTGGGGCTGTAACCACTTCTGAGGGAGCCTGTTTCACTGACCCATCGGCCTCTGGGTGGTAATTTTTATTAGAATATATAAAAATTATGTTATTAAAGCAAATACTTCCTTTTTCAGTATAGCCGAAAGCCTGAGATTTGTAGATAATAACACTTTTAACCTATCACTTTTGGATTTTGAGAAAAACGTAGAGACAGAAATCTAACCCATTCGAAACATATGCCTGTTTCTTCTTCAGGATGCCACAGGATTGTGAGTAAAGCATTATATCAGTAAATATGAAATAATCCTTTGTGAGATACAAGACTCAAAAAGAGAAATAAGAGTAGCAGAAACAAACAGAAATAGATTTAAAGGTAAGACAAAACGGAAAAAAATTATAAAGCCCTTTGCCCAAATCCTGAGCCCTGTTCATTTTCTTTTTCTGATTTACATTGTGTAATTCCAGTGAAAATTGATCTAGAAGAGAATAAAAGAACACAAGGCATATTGAGGTACAGACAGCAAAATGGTAAGAGGACAATTTTGTGCAATTGAAAATGAAGAATAAATCTCTCTCTCTACCTAACAGCGATTGTACTTGTGATAAACACATATTGTATGGCTCTACGCAGATATTTACTATATGTATTATGCTATGTAGGAAAGTTATGCTCTATTAACATTTTAAAATATAGTAAATGTAGTTTTGTAAGTGAAACTAAGCTTTAGTAGTTAAAATAGAAAATATGCATGTGAGATGTTCTGTTTACTAGCTCAAGAGAAGGAGAGGGGAGTTGAGAAATTCTTCTCACAGAGATAATATGCACAGAAGGTTTGGCTTTTCCAGGAAAGAGGAATTTATGGCCTTCTTATCAACAGAGGCTACCTTCTTCACAACCTGACTTAGACATAGTGTCGCCTGCAAAAGATTAAGAAGATTAAAGGGAAACATCTGAAAGACATCAGATGAATTTCTTCTTTTAAATAAAATGTATGAATAAACATTAAGTGTTTTGAATAGGGAACAGTCTAACAGTTTTAAGGGGTAACCTTTCTGTTAGCATTGTCCCCTTTTCTGACTTATGTTGTCAGGACAGGGGTCCCAGCCCGGTGCTGATTTTCTTTGCTTTTATTGTTTCTTTGATTGTCCTAACTCTAATTGTTTAACTTTTATTACTATTACTTGTATTATTCTTTTTATAACCATTTTACTTTTATTAAACTTTTATAAATTTTTAAAAACAAGTGATTGGCGTTTATTACAGTACTCTAGGAAATTATGTGGCTTTAGTGAAACTGTTCTTTGGCCAGAAGAGTTAGAACTCTGCTATAGTCACAGAAGTGCAGCGGGCATGTTTGAGGGAGGGAGGTACATAGCATCACTGACATGGAAGTGCATATGAAGTTTCGACCTGGCAAAAGTGTTAGTCAGATCCCAGGCTGCAGTACTTGCTAATTGCATGGTTTTTTGTCTAATTTTTAGCAGCGATCAAGTTTTTTTATCTGTTACTCATCAGGACCTGATAGCATTTGGTGTATTCCTCCTTGACAGCTCAAAGATCATCAAGAATTTGGCTGTTAGTTTGACTTTTGTGTTTGCTGTGAATGATTACTGTGTATCTTACGCTCACTCTTTTTTCCCACTTCAATTTGTAGTTAGCTAGTTTGCCTGGAGCCCAATAATTTGTTGCTATGACTGTTGGATGCTATCCCATGCTTGTGTCTTTAATGAGCTCAATGGTTTGTTTTGAGCTTCTGCATCTGGTAAAGATAATAAGGATGACATCTCTGTTAGTCACAGCCCTGCCTGCAGTGAAGGGCACACTGAGTTTTGGGCTTAAAATAGATTTTTCTTCTATAGTCTGTGTGCTCAAGCCTACAATAATTACTGAACAAAATGTTCTTAGACATTTGCCTGAATAGCATCAATCAATGGCACTGTTTATGAAGGAGAAAGCTATTTTTGAGACATAAAGAGGCTGTGCATATAAACTGGCATTTGCTTTCCTGTAGTTCCAAAATCTAGACCTGACATTCTGTTTCCATTGTCATTTAATCAATAGCTACACTTTGATCAGACAGCTAAAAGTCTGTTTGTGCTCCTTACCTACAAAACAGCAGACTGGGAGGGGCACTCCCTTTTGTCCTGAAACAATAGACTATTAGCTCTTCATCACAGCAATAGCCATACTGGGCTGGTTTTAAGGAAAACTCACAGTGTTCATCTGTGCAACAGGAAACAGACAGAAACAGGAATAAAATCCAGGGAGAATCTTCACATAGGGAGTGATGTGAAGAAGTGGGATTTGTTTATCCAGAGAATAGGGATAGTCTTGGTTTATTAAAATGGGGTATGTCTCTCTTTTGTAGAAATTCTCCAAGACTAATTTAGTCTCTTGTTCTGCAAGTTGTTCTTTCCAGGAATCCTCCTTGTAACAGGTAGAGCCTTTAACTGGGTAGCTTTTATGGAGAGTCATGTCTGAGCCTCTTCCTTAGAAAGATGCACATTAAGAATGTATCTTTTGGGGCCAGCTGTTGCAGCTACTAGTAGTCACATAGGAATTGGCAGAATATTTCTTTCGAAATACTGTAAATTGGTCTTAAATGCTATAGAAGAAGTAGTATCTGGTGTCTGGCAGTTCTCCATAGATTAGCAAGTCATAAAGTCCCATGGTCATGTGAACAGGGCAGATGAGTAATTAGAGCACAGTCACACAAATGTTGCTTTGGAGTGACAGGTTGGGGCTGGCAGCTGATCTGAAAGAACTGCCACAGGGCACACTCTCAGTCAGCTGCAAATGCAATTAGCATTAGCTGAGTACTGCGACTTGTCCAGGCATGTAAGCCATTACTTAACAAAATATTGTTTCTGATATGCAAGTTATTAAAGAAAGACAAGGGAGTAGCTATATTTTAGCCATAGGGTACAATTAGCTTTTTGGGAAATGGCAGAGTTTGGAGGAAACAAGAGTGCTATCCCTGAAACATGTTATTCATTGTATTTGTTTCATAAGGAGTCCAGTTCTTTGATAAAACACAATCAGGACAGCGTAAAAAGTGTATAAGTTGGGTAAGAGTGAAAAAAGAAGAAACATAACATATCCAGACCTTTCCTTCTCACATGGTGACCACTAAGGCCCATGTGGGTTTGAAGAAAGAAAGAAAGCTTCATGATTTCTTCTGTCAGGTGAAAGAAGTCACCAAAGCCTCATGGCTGTGTTGAACAAATTACTGCCAGTGACTTACAAAGGCATCAAAGTTAGTAGATTGCCCTAGACCTTACACATTTGATTTTTTCTTTCCACTTAAAAATCAAAGCAAAAATAATTGTGTAAAGATCAACAAGGGAGAGAATGTGGGTTAGTTTTAGAATCTGTAGAACCTGGATCTCCAAGTGGATTTACAGTAGATTTTCTTTAAAAATTACAGAAGGAGCAGTGGTCTTTTATATACCAGCAATTTCTGAAGAATCTTGCACCACAGACATGAATTGTGAAAAATTATACAAGTAAGTATTTAAAGAAATCCAGTATTAACATTTAAAATCAAATATGTAGCTTTAAAATACTTAGAAGATGTTGGTCTAATTTTGAAAATGTGTATTCATAGATATTTTGGTTTGGTACTGCTGAGGTAAGATAAGTAGCCTGTAAACAGTTATTGTTATAGAAAGCCAAATCAGTGTCCTATTTACAGGTATTAACAAGGAATAGTTTCATTGCCTCATTTTAAAGAATGCAATCTTTTCCAGTAACTTGAAAAGCCAATTATTTGAAAGTGAGTTTTTAACATAGAAAATGACCTTCATCTTTCTGAATTGGGGTCTAATGATAGAAAAATGATTTCTCAGCTCAAGGTACAATTTCAGTGTCAGATACTGTTGACTTCTAACTGTAAAACTGCCTCTATGTGCCATTTTTGCTAACATTACTGTTACCACACCTAAGGTGTGCACAGGGTCTAGGCCATGCATGTTCACTAGGTTCTGCATCTGGATCACATTCAGAGAGAGAGAGACAGACACATCTGTGAATCTGGCCATGTTTTGCTGCTGAATGCTTTGTGGAAATGTTGGCAGTATTAGACTTCTGAGCTAGTGGAGAAGGCTATAAATGAAAACCATGGTATTTAATGGTGCAGAGTTATGACACAAAGTTCGAGTTCATCCTTTCTAAAATCAAACAGAATTTAAAAAAAATATTTCAAAGAAAATAGTGTGAATTCTTCTGTTATATTTTGGGTGCAAAATCTAAGCTGTTATGAGATGCAAGAATAAAAAAGTAGCTTCTTGCTCTATAGTGCTATTTTTTATTACACTTGAGACTTAAAATGTGAAAATTATCAGGATAAGCCCCACTTCTCATTTGACATTTAGTTTAGAATCCTAAAATCTTATGAGAAGCCTTCAGGATCCAAACCAAGCTTTCACAAATCAGACTTCTTTAGTCCATGTTGAGTGCATCCATCAAACAGGCAGCTTGAAACTGGCATGACTTGGTAGAAGTAGGTCTTCTCAGGATGAAGGGTATGACTTTGACAAGCATATGATTAACAGGACATTTTTTCCCCAAAGGGCTGCTTTACCTGCAACTTTTTTACCTACATAGAGCTCTGCAGGGTTCTATTTCCTGTAACAGAAAGAGTTTCACCATATAGAAAATATGATAAAAGCACATTTTTGAAGAAGAGGGTTGTGGTAAGTAAAGCCCTCATGACATTTATTTAAAATAATATAAAAATTTTTAAAAATGATGCTGCTCTTAATATATGTGGTAAGTGCCTGTGTTCAGTTGCATCACTTTGATCAGTCTCATCCCCTTTCCTGTGTTTGCCTTGGGAATTCTTAGGAAGGGAACCTTCACTCTAAGAGTGGAAATCAATAATATGGGATCAGAAGATTAATACCATTAAATTGTTGCTACCCATATTAAAGCCACACAGAAATAGTAAATACCTCAAGTCTTGCTTCTTGCTCCAAATATTAAATGTATAGTTAAACAGGACCTTTAGATTGTAGATTCTCCTTGGCCTGTTTCATAACTTCTAGCTTTGCTACTTCAGGTGTTAAGATGGGAGTATGCAGAGCCGTGGGATTTAATACTGTCGGTGCACCTTCAAATGCAGAGAGACAGATTTTTCATGCCAGGCATTTTGCTGGATGATAGGCTGCTGAATAAGGTCCTGCTTTTCAAGAATTTTAAAGATTTATGGGCAGTCTTCATGAGCACTCTCTCCATTGTTCTCTTCTGTATCAAAATTGATACATATAATTTCAATCTGTGTGTGTATTTACTGCAATACCAGTTAGGGATACATCCAAGAAGGAAAGCATCTGTACAGTTTTCAGATCTGAGCAACCTGTGCTTATTTTCCTTTCCTAACCCAAAATCTTGTAGGGCTTGAAGGGGAAGTTAAGTTTGATAAGTAAATCTGCAGTTGGAGAGGATCTATTAAGTCTCTGTACAGACTATATTCATTTAATTCTAAAGAATGATGATGTCATAGAACATTGAAATTTCTCAGTGTTTCCTTACTTATTTGGGCAAGAAGACATAGGGAATATATAAGAAATATCTTTTTTTATCCTATACATTTTTCCTTAGAACAGTTTCAAGGATATTTCCCTTAAAAAAGTAGAGGTCAATCTCTACAAATATTAGTGCTCTGAAAGACACATCTTTACAGATTAATACCTTACATTAAACAATATAATTAATATGTCAGTATATGAAGGTCTTATAATTCTATAAAAATATTAATATTTCAAAGTGAAACTTGGCAGCTTCTCTAGTATTTTCATAGAAACCAATGGGATGACATAGGAAGAAACAATTGTAGTTTTGCATTGCTATGTATTTCCAATATATATGTGTGTGTATATATAGTTTTTTTTTTTTTTTTTTTTTTTGTTTTTGTTTTTTTTTAAGTGAGGTCATACTTTAATCAAAGTTCTGGCTGAAGTCCTGATATCAGCCATGGCTGAGTTTACAGGTCTAAGGCTGACATGTCAGGATACCTGGAGAGACAATGCATGGATTTAAAATCGTTTGCCAGTGGGAATTCCTGGGGCTCAAAGTAATAATGTCTTCTACATTAATGTGCAGTGAAGTGAGTGTAGCATTAATCTTCATAGAAAGTTCAGTTCTCTTGGGAATGTGGAAGGATAATATAAGCCATGGTAATGGGAGATAGGAGCCAGGTAACATGGGGTTACTTCTGTGTAATTTCAATCTGATTAAAGAAAGTTAGAATTTTCTCTCTGCAATTTGTCAGAAGCATGGCAGGATGGCAGATATGAACCATCTCAATACTGTGAGCATGTGTATATGACTCATACATCTTACTTGAGTTTGAAATTTTAAGATCCAATTAATAGAATTATTTCTGAAGTTACTGTAACATCATCATTCATGTTATCATACCTGAGAATCTGGATATTATAAATGCCCTGTTTTCCAGATGCTGCATTTCTGCTATGAGAAATGTGCCTTAGTCTGAATCTTAATTCATGATTTACCAGCTGAGAATAAATTATTTTCTATATTAGCAAAATTTACTAATGTAGCCAGAATTTCTTTGTGTATGGGGAAAGGGATGGAAAGCTGGGTGACTTCAAATGGGCTGACTTGGTAGTACAGAAGTGTACAAATGAAAATACGCCACTGTGCTTTGTTTTTTTCCTTTATAAACAGAAAAATCTTTGTATTTGCAAAAGTAGTTAATTGTTGCTCCTTTAGTGAAAAGAAACATGACTTTGTAACTTTTTCTTTTCTTGCTATCCACGTGATTAGAATCTCATGAATTGATTTTAAGCATGACTTCAGGATCAGAGGGATGTGGGGTAAGAAGAAGCAGAGCGCCTGAGAGTCATTGAACTTGATGTTGCAATGGAGGAGATGTGTGGGAGAGAAAGTCTGCTGAAGTGCAAGAGGGGATTTGGTAAAGAGGTCAGAGTTAGCAGGAAGATAGACTGGTGATCTGCTAGGAGAGCTGTGCCCTGCATTCTTTATGAAATATTGTGCAGGAGCAGCAAGAGCTTTTTTTCAGATGTGTCAGAAAAGGATTTCTGTCCCCATGGCTAATCCACGTGACAGCCTCAGCTCACGCTTTCTGTTAAGGTCAGCTCCCCACATCCTTGGACAAAACAATACTCCAGGGATGCAGGAGGAGTAAGATGACAGGGGACACTAAAGTTCACATGTATTCACTGAATTGTACCTAAAGCAGCTCGACCTTACCATGCCTCGTGCCTGCCCTGCAGCTCAGCTGCTGTCTCTGTGCACATCAGGCATTTCAGTTTACTTGCACTGCTGAAACCTAGGCACAATTTTCCACACCCAAGTTTTCTTACATGTCCTTTGTCATTTTAGAACTAATTGCTGGATCAAAGCCATTCATTTTTGTAGCTGAGGCGACAGGATTAGGGTTGTGATTTTATTTGTGCAGCAGAAATCTCAGTGACATCAAGGGAATAGGCCTACACAATACCTCTGTTTACAAAAGAGAAAACACTGAATTTCTGATAAAGTGTAATACTGAGGTTTAGTTTTTAGATGTTTATGCAACACTTTGATACATATGTATCACTCAGCAAGAAATACAGTGCAGCTTCCTTGATGGGATCTCTTATTGCACACAAGAGCAACTCAGACTCTTGCCAAAGGTCCTTGAAATCACTAAAGCCAGTCAGCTGAATGCAGTTTTGGTGGGAGAGTATTTTAATTATCCCAGATGACAATGAACAAATACAAATTTTAGATAGGTACAAGTTGTAATACAGTCTAGATAGAGACATATCTATTTTAGTATTACTAAGTTCCTTTAAGTGTCCACCTCTTGGTTTTTTCCCAGGCATGTAAGATTTTATGAGTAATTTCTTTTACTATCTACCTGATCAGTGGTATCTGCTCCAAAAAATTTTTAGGCTTCCTTCTTTTCCCAAGCATGGGACACAAATGGCTTTTATACATAATAAGATACATTGAATGGTGTGACAGTTAAAGCCTTTGTACTTTCTTGTGCTTGAGGCTTGTAGTCCAAAGACACTCACAGATCATGGAAACCTAAACCTAAACCTAAAAGAATGATGGCCAGGTTTCTGCTTTATGTGGGGCCAGAGCTTCTGGTATTCAAAGACAGAACATCATCTTTGCAATGACTCAGGACACAATCAGGCAGGAATGTTGTGGGTTCAGGGTTCCACTGGCACTGCCAGAAATGGAAAGCATATTTAGGGAAACCTGAGACAGAAACATCGGTACCTGGGTCAGTTATCTACCTTTAAGAATATATAGTCACCACCTCTTCCTAAAAAAATAGTGGCATCTTAAGAAATGCAAGTCACCTGAATGAGCCCTTAAGAAAAAAACCCACAAACCATGCTACTTTAGTGATACATATATTGTATCACATGTATAAGCAGGTCTTAACTAAGAATCATAATAATTTCAGAAGTATATTCAAAACTGAAATTATACTTCCTGTGCCTCTTCTCTGTTCTTTGGACAATACTGTGTTACACAAAAGGACTGCAAGGGTTGATTTTTAAATACCTGCAGTGTAGACAGTGGAAATTTAATTACAGCTAATTAGTTCACCAGATAACAAAGGGCCAGGGTTCATGCCATGGTATGCTGTGAGGCTGTGGGTGTTTAAAGTGACAGGAAACAGGTAGACTGACCTGAAAATTAGCTATGAAATGAATTCAAATAGAGCTGTATGTAGGACATCAGAATTATGTATGGATGAGTTTTTCATTAAAGTCTGAACCTTTTATAGCTTCTGTCTTCAGTTTCCTAGAACTTCATTTTAATGTACAATATTAATTAATAAAAATTGCTTTAAAAATTAGTATTTTAAAGAACTTCTCATTAAAATAAATCCTGACAATACAAGTGTTCTACAAGGAGTCCATAGTAAATTCAAAAAGGATTTTCCTGTATTACATATGATGGACTTCTCATTGTTTAGTTATTTATAGCATATACAGTAGTGATAAATTGACTTTAATCTTGCAGTGATTAATATGTGATAAGGTATAGAAACCAAGTTCATAGGAAAGTATAATGAAATATGAATTCTGCCTTTCTCAGATAAGTGCAGAATTCAGACCTGCATCTTCTCTTGGTCCAGGCAAGTAAGTGATACCTTGTAAAGGAAGAGTGTTCTCTTACAGTATGAGTGCTCTTTGTGAGTTTCTAGAGTGCAGTTTGTAAACTACAGTGTTGGGGTATTTTTCACTGATACAATTTTTTCTTAGCAGTGAACTGCTAAGCATCCCCCTTTTTTTACTGCTCTTCTTCACAGTTACTTCTTTCTCTACTGAAACCTTTTATTTAAGTTTTAGATTGATTTTTCCCTCAATTTTTCTCAGTCATTACCTCTTTCTGTATAGTATCAAAATTCAATCTTATATTTAATGAATCAAATAAAAATCATTGCTAGAAGCAAATGATGATACAGAGTTATTAATTATTTGAGCTAATAACATTTCTTTCCACAAAGCCATGATCTAATGGTACAGTAACAGAAAAACCATTCAAAGCTCTTGAAAAACACTCAAAGAAATTTTATATGTCAACTTGAGAATACTCTTGCCTAGACATTGTAATGCACAGACATTAAAAATAGGGTTTGTGGATTTTGTCCTTTTTTTATTTTCCAAAGAGTGTGAAAGAGGAACCATTACCTGCCTAAATGCAGCCTGGGGCTGGGAATTGTAGTTATGGGGAGGAAAAGATCCTACATTAAAATGCAGATAAAAAGGGAAGTAAGGTAATTGATGATAATTTAATTAAATATAAGCTATAGAATATGCTGTTCAACTACTAAAAGGTAATGTACATATTGAATTAGTTTTTGTCCAGTTCTAGTTTCACTGAATTTTCTTCTGAAGGTCTGAGATATTTCCTGAAATAGGAAAACACCAATTAAGTGTATTCAAATGCTTCTGGAAATTTAGAAAGCATTCACCGTTTATGTGCTCACATAAGACAGCAGCTATAGAGAAAAAAAAAGTGTTTTATTATTTTATTGTCACTGAGCAGGCAGTATTTTTGGCTCTTTGAAGCAGAACTTAATACTGGGTATATGGTGAGCAAAAGCTTCAGTTATCATTCAAAATCCCTTTGATGTGTGGAGAGCCTGAGAAGATGCTGGAGGAATTAGGAAAAATTTAAGGCTCAGTCATGCTTTCAGAAAGTTAATTGCAAGTAAAATTGGTAAAATTCTGGTGAGAGTCACTCTGAAGTCTGGGTGATTGAGTATGGTATAAAGCATTGATTGAAAAATGCATTTAACACATGCTTTAGTAGTTTGTGAGGTTGTGGCCTAACTGTGCAGCTTTACTGGGAGAATATAACTAGAGAAGATTAAAAGAATTCTGGGAACAGAACTCAGCACTAAAGTTTTCCAAAGTTTGAAAATGGGTTTCATTGCTTTATCATGAATCGTTAGTTTCCCTCAAGTCAGACTTGCATGTAAGGTAATAGAAAAGCTGAAAATCATTTTGGGATAAGGAGAGAATTTATTTTTTTAAAATGTATTTAATAATCTTTCTTTTGTATTTTAACCTCTTGTCATTCTGTAGCTATAATTAAGGGAAATCCGTATTGCAGACTTGTGATTATAACTGCTTTTTGTCTTCTATTGAATTTTGTTTTAGGCACAACAAAGCTGCTGGATGAAAGTGTCATAGCCATAAAATAGAAGAGTGGGTTAGCAAATGGAGAGTTTATTTTCCAAAAGAAAAGTAGAAATGGAGAGAAACTATGTTGATTACTCCTACCTTTCCTTGCAGCTAGGTCTTGCAGTACATCCATACTCTGTTTAATTAACATCATTCATATATTAGCAATTCCCCTCTTTATTGTTGGTTAGGAATTTTTTCTGCTTCACTGGGGGCATGTTAATACAAATAAAAGCATTGCAGCATCTGCAGATGAAGATTCTTGCCTTTTTTACTGTAAAAATAGGAAGAGTATATAATGTTAAATATTTTTTAAAAGGCAATGTTAACTCCTTGTTTCAAAATTTTACAGAGCCTCCTAGAAAATGCATGTTCATGTAGAGGACCTCAGTGTTTCTATCTATAAAGGAGTTAGGCACTACTTGTACTAAAATATTTATTTAGAAAACTAGATTGATTTTAAAGGGAATGATCTTCTGGTTTTTATTTTAGTCTCACTTTGCAGCACATATGAGATGATTCTGGAAAAAAGTTGCTTTCGTTATCTGTGCAATGAAGGTGGCTCAATATCCCTTTACAGCTCTCGTGGGGTGTAACATGGTTAAATTCAGGAGTGGGGTTATCAGTAAGGCCAAGGGCTGTGTGATGAGAAAGTGGCTGTGTGCCTGTGCAGCCCTGAAGCCAGATGACAGCTGGTTCCTCTTCTCAAGTACATGCTGGTTTCTTAAATACTTACATTTGCTTCAGTGAAATCTAGACCAGCTTGTGATTTATGGAGACATTCTGAACCATTTCTGATTCCATCACTGGGGTTGCCTACAGACCCATTGTGAGTTAAACATTCAAAGTCTGAGTGCTACTGAATCCTGATGAGATGAATCTTCACATTGTAATTATTTCTTCGTCCCAATGTGTAACAATAACAAGTCTTGATCTCTTTAATGGTAGAAAATATTTAATTTATGGAAAGTTATTTACTACTTACTGTTTTTATATTCAGTATAATTGACATGAAGGACTTTGTATATGTAATCACATTCCCCTGAGATTATTCAGGCTAATGGTTTATAGGTAATTTAAGCATTAGATTTGTTGCTTAAACAAGAAATTATTTCATGTAATCTAAATAGTGTAGCAGTTTCAGGCAAATACAGTATTTCAAATTCTTTGCATGAATTATTTTGTTCTACATTTTCTTTTGTCATTTTAATGCCAATCCTATTTATGGATGTTATTCTACAATAGATACTAGTGTATTTAAATATTTTATGGGTGCTATTATTATCCTGCCATGGAATGATTAGTATTCTATATGTCTTTGAAAAAGAATTTTCTGCAGCATCTTCCAGTCATTGGTGTTTCTTTTTTATAAATTATAAGTTAGAAAATAGCTATATATTTATTGTTTGTAAGAGAATGCAGATTGTGACTGTACTTTGTTATCAGTTTATTTTTTGTTAATCATGCTGAGCTTAAACTTCCTATTTATTGACCTAAGTAGGTGAAATAAATAAGTGCATTTAAGAATCAGGTTATTCTTGCAATAGAATTGCAATATATAAAGTATTTAACTTTTGACAGCTGTACACCTCTCTGAGCTTCAGTCATCCCTCAGTAGTCAAAGCAAGTTTCTCTTCAGATGTCCCTTTTTGGACAGTAGTTGTTTTCTGAGGTAAAATAGATTGTGCTTGATATCACAAGTGTCATTTTATGTGTCTGTGATGTTGTCAAAAAGGATAATCTGTAATCTATAATGTTGGCATGATAAAATTGCAACAAAGCCTGCTTTAAAGCGTAGTTACTTACCTAACACGTGTTGTTAACAAGTGCAACAATGCACCATGACAGGGTCTGATTAAAAACATTGATCAATCCCATTTCTCACTTCCTGCTGTAGACAATCATGGGAATTTACTGAAACACCTCACGTTTCTTATTTCTGATTTTTCTAGAGGGAAACTGTGCCATGAGAAAATTGGTCAATGTAACTGTATTTACAAAAATTACTGTGAAATTTATTAGATTCAATGGATAAAGACAAGAAAAGATCCTTTTCTATATATATTTTTGCTCTTCTTATATCACTTCCAATACACAAATACTTAGAAAAACAATCTCTTTGGTTAACACAATTTTTATAATCCAGGGCCATTTTCTTCCATATTAGGAAAAAGAGCATATAGATGAAAGAAATTGCTTAAAATTTACCTAAGATGCTGTGTTTGTAACAGAAAAGTTCCTCTTTTTTATTGATTCCACTTTTTACTTGTTCTGTCCACTTCCTATTGCCTAGAAAAAGGGGTTAATTCCATTGCCCATGTCTGCACATGGATCAGACTGGGCTTTACTTTGTTCTGAAGTCTATTGTGCAGAGTGATGTTCAGATAACTCTAAGTAATTACATGAAATATTTTAACAATGCGCAGTGTAGTAATTCATTTTTACAAAGCAATGCATTAAATATTGTTGGATAGTTGCTGATGCTGCAATATTTTGAGAGAAAATTGATTTGTTTATTGATGTCCCTTTCATCTATGCATTGCTCTTACTTTATATGCCTTCCTCCTTTGCTAGTGTATGTGTAAACAGTCCTGGTTTAAGCTGATGCATTCATTCTGAGGCCAAAAAAGAAGCTGAGGGAAATTCAATGACAGGAGAGGAATTGACTTGAAAGCTTCTGAGGCCTATCCATGACCTATTATGCTTCCTTTTTAATTTCCTAAAATGTTTCAAATAGGATAGGGAACCATATAATTTTAAAAGCTTGGATCTCATTATATATTTAATATATTTTTTTTAATTTTGGCTTTTTTTTTTTAAGATTGCTCTTTGTGTTTCTTTATCTCCTATCCCAGGATAGGTGCAGAGTGATTTTGCCTTGAGACAGAAGGTTGATCACAAGTCTTTATGCTCCCTGGATGTAGGGGGGGCAAGAGACACTATGGCTTGATGAGAAAGACTGCTTTTATAGGAAGGAAAAAAATGCAGTGCCAACAGAGCTGTCCGGGAGCACTGTCTGGGCCCTGTGATGTGATGCAGTGACTCTGGCGTTGATGTCAGTGACTAAAGCAGCTCTGTTGCCCTGGATTTTCAGGGGGAATTCAGATATCCTGCCTCTGCCTGTGTTATCTCTGTAGAGCAGATTTTTGGTCTATGACAATAGTGTATTTCACCCTTAGATAGCTATCAAGATGCTTTCATGTAGTCTGAGGTTTAAAATGGTGTGGGGCATTGTAGCTTGAGAAATTACGCATTATTATTTCTAATAGGTTCAGCGAAATACTTGATAAAAGGTTTGCTCCAGAGAGCATCTCTGTGGCTGCTGCTTCTTTCTTTTAAGCTGAAGAAGCCATGCCACTGAGAAAAAGACAACCTTTTGTAAAAAGATGAAAAAGCTGGTGATGTCTGTGTTACCAGCTGTGCTTGGTCAGGTTAAATTTATAGTTATCAATGAATTGGTTCTCCATAAAGGCCAACTGAAAAAAAGTGACTACTAAGTTCAAGGAGTGAAAGTGTGCTTATACGAATTGATTAGAACCAAGGACAATAATGCATTTGTTATTCTTAGTCATTACTCTTACTATTACTCTGACCTCTAAAAGCAATATTCCTGTGGATGAAAACTAATCTTTTCTTTTGCCTTGCTGTTTGTATAACAACATCTGCATACCCACTTTGTGATTAAAGACCTGCTTTTTTCAGGCACAGTGATGACAAGAAAAAAAAATGCTTTTCTTTTTGTCTTTAGGAGGAATAGGAAAAACTATACTACTATATGATCATCCAGCTGAAATACTGTCACCCAAGAACTCCAGAGTTTAGTTATATATACTCCCCATATCCATTTGGTATTAGTTTTGTGAAGAAATACACTGTTTTGCCAAAGTTCTTCTTGCTTCAACGGAGCAGAATTTGACACCCAGGTTTAGGGATTGCACTGAGTGCAGCGAATTAAATGAATTTTTATTTATTGTCTAAGTGCCATTTCTGAAAACAAAGCTGTGTTGCAAGGTGGTTGAACAATCACTTTCTCCCCCACTGTGCTGCTCAGCATTACACTTTGCACCTTCTTCTGCCACCTTCCAGGGCAAACTTTACAGATGCTGCACTGTTTGGTG
>VXBC01000051.1:192334-328276 GCA_013399945.1 Ploceus nigricollis | reverse complement strand
TTTTTTTTTTTTTTTGAGGAATACCAGGACTGATGCTGCTGAGAGCACTATAAAACATAGCAAGGGAACTGGTATGTCATGAATCATGTTACTACTTGGAGCTGGTAGCTTCTGAGCTGTTCTTTCCTCTGCTTTTTCTCAGAGAGAAAAGTGAATTAACCTCATGAAAGATGTGCTTAATTTCGTCCTGGTATTTTCCACCAGGAATCTTAGAGCTCAGGCTTGTTTCATTCCTTTTGGAATTCTGGTTGAGCATGTGGAAGCTCTTTGTAAAACTCATGGTGTCCTATGTTTTCTTCTTATTTAGTATTCATTTATTTAGTATTAAATTATTTAGGATTATGAATTTTTTGCTGTCTTAACGTGGTTTAAAAAGGAAAATCAGAAAATAAGCTGACTAACAAAAAGGAGGACTTTCCACCCATACGAATATTAAAAGTAATAGTCACCGTTAAAAGAGATCCACGTTACTTCAAAAAGCTTTTTCTCTCCATTATGTTGAAATGACCCTTATGAATGCTAACAGTAAAAGTGGCTAGAAGATTAAAAAAGTAACTCACCCTTAAACAAATGCAAGCATAGATGTGACCTGCAGTGCTTTTATTACTGGATGACCCCTGGCTATGGACTGCATCTTTAAAATGAAGGGTGTCTGTTCCCCTCATTACTGAGGCAGCAAAGGATTTATGTTTAGATTTGAGTAAGAGCCCACTATACAGATATCTCACTTTTCTTGCACTCATTCCTATTGCTGTTTCTCCTGTGATGCTTTCTCCAGCATCTCACTTGCATTCATTCTGTGATTGAGCTGGGACTTATAAATGGTTTGGCTTTTGTCTTTTGTTTGTTTTTTTTTTTTTTCTCTGTATAGCTTCATTTTACTTTTGTTTTGCATTCACATAGTTACCAGTGTTACAAGTAGGGTGGGGAAAGGAAAGCATGTTTCTGACAAGGCCATTTGCCTTGTTTTTATTTGATGGCACTCATAGCTAAAATCAGATCTGTCACTGATGTCAGCACTTTACTTAAAGCTGCCTGGATTTCTTCACCACTGTTTTCATCCTCAGAATTGTAAATCAATACCCTTTGATCTAAACATAAAAGCCTGGGAAGCTTATGTTGAGGATGTCTTCCCTTGTGCCTCGCTTCATTCAGTTCAGCTGCTAAATCTGGTCTAAGGAAATCAAAAGCAATACTGAATTGACATTTAATAGCTCTCCTCAAGAATGCCAGAAAGGAATTTCTGGGAAAGTTTGAAGTTTGAAACAAACTTTGCATTGTACTGGTCTATTATTAGCATTCCACTTAGCATATGCAAGTAGCTTTTTGAAAGCAGCACATAATATCTGAACTAGGAATTCTAAATGCTTCTGCATTAATTAAATTGAATTTTCTGAGGAATAATAAAAAATATTCAAAGGAATATGGAAGAATTTCTGTTAAGGAATTCTGAGGAACAAATGTGTTTTGTCAGCTGTAACAGTTTTGACCATATGGAGTAAACTGCAACTAGACTAAAATACAGTTGCCTCCAATTTTTACAAAAATCAATTTTTAAGCATTTCAGTGTCTTGTTAGTTCACTTCTACAGACTAGTACTCAATGGTGTGTCTCTTTTAGTTGCTATTGCACAGTAAGAATTAGTGGTTTTTTCCAAGCTTCCAGGAATCCTAATGTCTATTAATCAGCTGTTACAAATGTGTGCTTTCTTTTAATTGATTCTGTAAGACAGTAATGAGGTTTGTATTCAGAATTTTGCAACCTATTGGAAAAGTAAAATGATTAGGAAACGCTAAATTGCTGTTTTGCTTGAGTATAAAGTAAATAGTGTCATCTCTGCCAGTTGGACTAAACTAAGGAGACTTCCTGAAAAAGCCAAGCTTTTTCCTGTGTAACTTCTGTTGTAATGTGGGGGCTTAGTCATTAGCTAACTCATGTCTTCAGCATTTGAGCAGTAAGTGCTGTTATGTCTGAGAACTCAGCCCCTTGGACAGAAGGAAACCTTATTTCTGGTTGTTTGCTATACAGAGGCAGCGTATCCATCACAAATGGTTTGTTTGTGACACTTTCTGAATGTTTTCAGCTGGGAAAGCTTTGATATGACTTGCAGTAGTAACATTTTATCCTGAGGAATGTGGGTATGTGGGAGAAATGTTGCTCTCACAAAAAACTTCACACAAGAAGAAACCTGGCATGACTAGTGAAACCTAGTGTTTACTCAGGAATTAGCTCAGTGTAGCTGAAAGCTGATTTTGACCTACTATTTTATGCTTTTAGACTTATTTTTTAAAAAACCCCTACTTCTTAGATGTGACATAGCTTTCTGTTTGCTAGTTCAGGTAGAATTTAAGTAAAACTAGAATTAGCATTCATGTACAAAATTTTTCATGGAGAAAAGTCAAAGAAATTATACTGGGAAAAAAACAGATTGAAATTTAATGAACAACTGTTACAAACACATTTCTTATGCAAGTCCTACAGCGCTTAATATCTGATATCTGCTGCACACCAGTAATTAATGAAGCTTGGTAGAAATGTGATTTTAAAGTACTGAACCACCTTGGAGGAAAAAAGCTGTTTTGGTTAATTGCACCTTTGCAATTCGAATTTACTGAAAAGCATGGCAATTTAACATACGTATAGAAATGGTTAGGTTTTCTTCTCTCAACAACGGTGTAGAAGTGATTTTTGATTTAAATGCAATATTAATCAAGTATTTCTGAGATAACCTAAATTTTGTAAACTCAATAGCAGCAGGAACTAAAACCACTCCAAATCATTTTGCCCAAAATTGTCAGTCCAGTGTTCCAACTTTCATTCCAACTCAAAACACTAGAGTTCTAAAAGGTCCTAATAAAGATTTTCCTGGTTTTTATTTTATTAACTTCTAAATCTATGTAAAATAAACAAAAACTGTATTTTAGATATTCTCACTGTTTTATTTTGCAAACTGGTTATTTGGAACTAAAGCACCCGTATTGAGAAAATCTTTGCCTAAAACTCAACAGGAGTTTCTTGACCTTCAAGGAAAGAGGGTGTGTTGTTCTGCCAAGAAATGTGTAATGAACTATCACCACTTTTTATTTTTAAGGTTTTTTAAAAATGATTTTTGTAGGAAACATTCTTTGAGAACCACAAGGAGGAAGAAAAAAATGCAGAAATATATATTCTATTTCTATAAATACAAATTGCATGTGTATTTAATGGGATTTTGTTACAATAAAAAAATCTACCTTACTGCTTCCTGTTTCCAAAGGAATGGTGACATTCTCTTTGATTTTAACCTTAGCAGTGATGTGAACACTGAGAGTTTCTGGCATTGGGTTCTATCTGTGACAGGTCTGTGGATTAAACCAGCCAATAAAGCAGGGAGGTGGGTTAGTTGACTTTTCTGTGCATGAATTCAATTTAAAAATACAGTGGTTTTCTGAATGTCATTTCCTGATTAGTGCCCAGTTATATGAACATCACTGTGATGTGGACTTGCTGTTTGTACTGAATACAAATATATTAGGACTCGGTAAAATGACAACTGTTTTACTGCAACTTAGTAAGTGTATGTATTGCAAAAAATCCAGTGTGTTGCATGGCAGAAGTGAAAAGAATATCTGTATGTGTAATAGTTCTTATCACGAAACTAAGATATTGAAGGTAAACATGATAACCTGTGTTCAGCCTAGCAGATCAGCAGATAAATCCTTAGCTGACACTTTCATGAAGCTCAGATGTCAGTGATTGTCACAGCTTCCATATCAACTTGAATAAATTACCGTAACTTTTATATTTTAGTAAAATATACTTACTAAAACCACCTGGGTAGCCAGAACTGATGCCTTGTTAAGGCTGACCTAGAACAGAGGCTAGACAGAGTTAAAGAATAAAGTAGGTATTTATTAAAAGGCCTCAATGGATCCACCTTGGGCAGTACAAGAGCCCAGCCAGGGCTACTCCCAAGATGAACCCAAAATGGTCACAAAATGGATGACTGGTCATGGGGTCTCTCACTTTTATAAGTTCTAGTCCATTAGCATACTGGAGTTAATTGTCCAATTATAGCTTTAGGTTATGAAATCCCACCCATCTTGTTTTCCTCTCTTCAGTCCGTGTTTTTTATGCTCTTGGGCCTGAAATTTAGATCAGTTGTCCTTGGTCCCAATCTGGAAAAGGAATTGTTTTGTCTATGTACTCTGTAAAGAGAGCTTACCATCCCTTAATATGAAGCTCAGAACTACACACTAAAGCAGTACAGAATCTGAAAAATATAAAAGTTAAAGCCTAAGGCATCAATATCGCTTCCATGACAGAAGAGAACATTATGGAACTGTGAGATAAAAGTACAAAAAATTTCAAATATTTTTGTTCTCCTTTATCAGTCTGAAATAACAGGCTATACAAGAGGAGGGGTTTAAAGGCTTTGCTGTCTCCTTTTAGTACATTAACCCAGGACTTCACATTAATTTAAAGTAAGAGTTTATCACCTAGTTTCCTACCAGCAGGGTATCTAGTCAGAACTGAGTGCTTAGGACAGCCTCTGAGATTTTAAGTTGCTCTAGGTGCTACTCCACCACTCTGAGGTGCCAGTCACAAGCAGAATCTGTCACTGCCTGGAGGGAGCTCTAAGCACTGCTTGTGATGGGAACCTTCAGAGCTACCTGATTGCTTGATGCCTGAAGTTAGATGAGATTAAATTTATCTTGGGAGTTCAAGTGAAGTCTTTAGTCAACCTGTTGTTTATAAGTGCTCTTTATACGTGAAAATGATTTTCAGGCATATACTTAAGTAGATACTTCAGGAGTGTGTGTGTCTGTCTATCTATCTATCTATCTATCTATCTGTATTTTACTGGTGTACTTGGAAATTCCAGAAATTCCTCAGAGATTTATTTGCTGGGACCAATTATATATCCTGACGTTAATCAGTGTTGCTGTTGTATTCGTAGGACCATGTTGTCCTGAGTATCAATGCCTAACTGTCCCTTCCCACCAACATAATTCTCATGGTTTTCATCTTCTCTGTGTAATGTAGTGGAGTTAGTAGAGTTTGTGAAGTATTTTCATGGCTATAGGGATGTTCAAATAACAGGAAAAGTTAATAAGTCTTATAAACCCAACTCTAAAGCAAGACATGTTTCTCATTGGTAATAGGTAATAGGAATTTTCCAGCTCTCCTAAGGGAGGAATAGTTTTTCAAAAATTTGAAAAAGAAGATTTTGTTGGGAATTATTTTGGAGAGGTTAATAGTTGAATACGTTTGTAGGCTTGAGAAATAGCCTTTATCCATCTTGTATAACATGTTATGTGGAAGGTGGTACATTGTGAGCTTTAGTAGGCGGGAGATTAATTTTAAACTCTTTTAAAATTAATTTGTCATTTTTCATGTTTAAATTTTGAATGTTATTGAAAGCAAAGGAAAAAAATTAATTGCTATATATTTTCTCCTGAAGAATTAAAAAGGTGTTTTTTTAACTTTTTAGCCCACCTAAAACTGCAGTAGATAGACAGCAATGGAAGGATGCGTAATAGCAATAACAACTAGCCTGAAGTTTTCTGAAGAATGTATTTTACATGGTAGCTTTTCAAGCTGCAAGGTGAGATCTAATATATAATCTTTATGCATATCAAAACACAAATGCATGATGCACATGTTTGTGTAAGCTCAGTTAAGAGACGGTAATTTTAAACTATTCAGAATAATGACTGACTTTTTCATGTTTTATATGAGCAAAGCCAAACTGTCTGAAACAGCAAAATCTAAAAGTCTCAGAGACTTTGAGAGAGCCCCTTTTCTCTTGCTTTCCCCCATCACTTGCTTTCCTAGGAATGTACAGTAGTGTATCCACGACAAGGGGAAGCTCACTCTGTGACTTCCCAGTAATGACAGCATCCATGATGGTTTCTTACCTCAGAATCTTACACTTCTGAACACAATTCTGTCCTGGGTGAAATTTTCCTGGGTGGAATTCCCAAATCTTTGTTCAGACACAGTCTTCTGACATCTGATGACCTTTTCATTTTCCCATAAGTGAAGTGGAACTCTTAAAATGATTTTTCCTATTGTCAGAGATATTTTATTATTATTTTATTATAAATAATATTTATGCTTTTTGCTGGAACAGACTTGGTTCTGTTTGAAGAAATTACTGCATAAGTTCAAAGAGGAGCCATAGTCCTGCTTACAACACAGAAATCCAGCGCTGCCAGTGATGCTTTGACAGTGGATATGAGAGTGGGAATTACTAGAGCTGAAATGTTCAATGAGGTAAATAGAGCAATGCAAATCTCAAGGGCTTTTGAAATACAGAATATGCAAGGACGATTTTGAGAATGTGTATTACATTGCTGCTTCCTCTCACACCATATACCAAACATCTCTTACCTCTCTTCAGCTTCTGAAAATCAATTTGATGTGACTGCCTCCAGTTTGAAATTAGCATGATTTAATCTGGTACAGGAAAAATCTTTCTCCATGGAAAAGACCCAAATGGGAAATCTAATGATAGCATATTCTCCAAGGAAAGCTGCCACCTTAGACAGTTTCCCTCCCTGTAGGAGGGAAAGTGAACAGCTGCAATATTTTGTATATAAAATGCGTGTGTGCATGTGTATGGTGACATGACACAATGCTTTGTGACAGCTCATTTTATTCTGGGTTCTTCACATGACAGATGAAATGATTTTTGTAATTATTCTTAGGTATAAGACCCAAAGTCAGTTCTGTTAGTACTTGGACTGTTTGGCATAAAATACATTTAGGTATCTCATTTAAACATCCCTCTGGAAAAAAAAGCTCTGGAAATCAGAAGTGATTGAGTGGATGAGCTCCAACTGTATTGCTTCTAGGCCCAGTAAAAAGGCAAGTATAAGGGGCTGATTTTCATTTCTAGTCTTTCATTTAAGGCGAAGTTTCATCCCAAGGCTTACATAACCAGACTAGCTTTTCTTGTAGTTGAATTAGCTCTTGTTTTACTTCTAAGTTAAATTAAGATCATTGCAATTTTATGCTAAGGAGTAGGAAAAGTTTAAATATATTCTTGCTTTAGAACAAAAATGTACATTAACCATAACCAAGGATAAAATACTACTTGCCATTGCAAGCCTTTATCACTGCTTAGGATTAGAAATAGATCGATTATATAATTTGACATTCTGCTAAGGAAATTATTGTACATGTATCTATACTTTAAAATAATTGATATGTTTATAATTTAATGTGAATGTAGAATATTTTAAAAATACATACTACAATTAGTAAACTAAATAACAAAAATGTATGTTATCTCCTAAAGCTTGAAGGGGATTTGTTGCATCTATATTTGTTGTGTAGCAATAATGCAATTCTTATTATTCATTTAGAGAAAATATTGTTGAACTTTGGTGAAAATTATTTTCTCTTTCTGAACATTCAGTGTGACTTTGTCATACACTTTTAGGTTTCCAGCTGGGCTGGTTTGCTTTCATTCAGGATTGAAGTCAGTTGCTGTATTTCCAGGATTACTGAAAGGTTGAACCTACTTCAGTGATATATAGGGTCTACAGAATAACAGTTTTGCAACTTATATGCTTAAGAGAGAGGGAATATGTTCAGAAAAATGCACTTAAATCATCTATCAAAGGTGCCAGTGCACCTAGTGGCTTTATTTCTCAGGAAAGCAGAGAGAGATGGAAGGGCATGAGGGGAGCTTTTATTGATTGCTTTCTGGCAAAATTATTCTATGAGTTACTTTTCCAAAGACTGTAATTTGCCCTGGGGTATAGCAGGAACAGTATGAAAAGCTCTGGGAGAAATAGTTCCCTGGTTGATTTTTTTTTATATGAAATGATGGTGTTCTCTCAGAACCAGAGCTATATCAGCTCCACAAATATCACTAGAGATGGGTATGACTTCATGTGCTGGATAATGCTACAGGTAACTTTTGAAAGGTCTGCTGGAAGGAAAAAAATGGAAATTGGGAAGAAGAGAGATTTTTGCTTCTCGGTGAACTGTTCATGTAATAAAAAAGAAGGCAAATAATTGATTGTGGGATGTAATGGCCTGACTGACTTACAAGGCTACTTTCTTTCCCATTTCTGTGATGAAAGCCTTGAAAATATACTAATGCAGGTTATGATACTTTTAGCCTGTACTGTAATGTTTACTGTTTTAAGATCTGAAGCCAAAAGCATTATCATCCTTAAAATTGAAACTGGGACAACTCAATCAGCTTTTCCACATCAGATTCTCTATGTATAGCTGCCAATCTGTGGTTCAGATATAGGCTTATCTCCCACAGGTGAAAGCAGCTTAAAATTAAAAAAAAAAGGAAATTCTCAGTTTAGAAATTATATTATTTTATGAATTTGTCAAATATTTACCATTTTGCAGTATAATAAGAATCTGATAAGTGAATTGAAGTTGAACTTGAAATTTATATAAATGTTTGTGGAAAACTGGTCTTTTATAATTAGTGAAGAAAAACAGTATTTAAGAAGATAAAACACAAAAAGAAAAAAGAACTCCGTGTCCCTGCATGTGGCAGGTGGAAGGTCTAAAGTCTGAGGAAATTTGTTATCACTCAGTTACTATCAATCCTCATTGCTCACTGTCACACTGAAGAAAAACAGTTAATTTTTTCTCAGTTGTACTCTTACTGTACAGCGACACATTTCACATCATTTGATGTGAAATTTGATTTGATTCTGACATCATTTCACATTGACATTAACGTACAATATTTGTAAAACAATCTTGTTGCTGGAAAACATTGCTTCAGTAGTCAAAGTGATGGAGTCATGTTCTGAATTTAATTTTGGTATGCTGTATTGTTTCTTAGAGCAATTGCAGGCTGTATACATATTTTTGTGTTCAAAAATCAGAAATATATTTGCAAGAGGTGAATTGTTTTGTCTTCCTCCAGCCTAAGAAGAGACCCATATAATTTGAAGTTCATAAAGACAGCGATCAACAAACCAGCAGAATTATAGATGAAGAACTGTTCTGTGGTGAGTAAACTGAAGCTTTCATACTTTGGGCTTCTTAAGTGAAGACTGTGTGGCACATACTCTCAAAAAAGTAGAAATAACAAAGTATCAGTAATTGATTGAAACCTCAAGGAACTGCTCTTACAAAAATAGTACTAAAAATGAAATATTTATTACTGTTTCACTACTTTAGCTAAAGTATTCTGTTCTACTGCAGACCTTTATTTTTCTTCTGGTTTGATCAATATTCTCACGTTTTCTGTTATTTTTTGACATCTAATACTATATATTGTAGTTTCCTCCAATAATTCCTGTAGCTGATACCATGAAGCACTTTTCATTGCTAAAACATCTCCTAATCCTTGACAAGCTGGTATCTGAACATCCCATTGGTGCTGTAGTTGCAGTGTAGGGACCTCACTGTTTTCATCTGTTCTGGTCACAGTCAGCTAACAGATAAAGCCCATTTTTGCCAAATTGGATCAGTTCTCACTGGAGACTGAAAGGTTGCTGGCATGAGGATGCTCCTTGGTGCAGCCCTTGGCCAAACAGCTGAGAGAGAATTGCAGCAGGCAGAACAGGATTCTTCCCACAGGGCTGAGCCCTCGGTGACAGCTGGTAATGCAAAGGACTTCCTGAGCTGAGTGCAGGGGTTCTAACACTTCTCCTTTGCTCTCGTGATACACACCGTCACCACTTTTCTGGAAAGCAAAGCCCAAGTATCTGTAAGTGATTGTGAAAATACTGAGGTTTTTTCCTGTGAATTTACTATTTTTGGGGGGCTGACTGTCCAGAGGAATAAATAAAAAGGAAACTAAAATTTAAGAACTTTTTTTTCAAAATTGTCTGTTTTACTGAGGCCTTGAGGAGTGACACAGCTGAGTTTGTTTAGTGGAATAAATGGAAATAATCTGAAAATTATTTGGCATGCAGATAGCACATTTTATAGCTGAGAAGTTATTTTAAGGATCTCTTGATAATTGCAGAGAAAAAAACCGCACAAATTCCAGTGAGATTGCCATGCTTAAATCCTTCTGAACCAATATACTAGTCAGTAGCAAGAAAATTATGGCTGGAAAAACTGTTGCCAAAGTGAAGACATTTTCCTAATTCTCCTTCAAAAGGAAGCAAGGTTGGAGCTGCAGTGGTTTTCTAGAACATACAGAACTTGTCCTAATGGATTAGCCACACTCTCTTGTATGGCTTTTCTCCCTTGTAACTGTGCAGGAAAACATGTTTGCTATGCAGAAGCATTGAGTGACTACCTCCTCCCTCAGGGAAGAACAAAAAGACTTTACAACAAGGTAGATTTTGCTCTTTAGTAGTTGTAATGAACCACAGAGAGCTTGTCAGTAAAAATTATGTATGTATATATACATATGTGTATACAACATGCATGTCTTTGTTGCTGTGTGTGTATGATATTTATATTTGCTATATGTATGTATATGTTTAGTAAATGCATGTGTATTTATATGTATGTGTAGCTATATATGCACATATGTGAAAGAGAAATCAGAAAGTGGTCTTTAAGCTCTGTGGAAGAAATAGAAGATCGTGCTAATACTTCCAAGATGTGTCTCATGGGAAGGATCACTTAGCATGACACTTGTTGATTGGTAATCACTCTTTTCAATGTTCGCTCACTTCTCCAAGCAAAGGTAAGACTGCTGTTAGAGCTATTACATTCTTTAGATCTATTACTTTCCTTCCTCTGTTCTTTATTTTCTGCCCAAAGTTTGTTGCCCCATCCAAAAAGCTTTTAGCTGGTATGTTCTGAATGCATTTGCACTCAGTTCAAAGGGTTTTCTATTTCTCTGGCAATGGTACCTAAAATGAAGAGATCCAACACACCTTGTGATTGAGCACACTGCCAGCATAACAGATGGATGTGATTGCTGGCAGCCAAGAAGCCATATGAAATATCAGTGTCAAATGGTTAGAGACAGCATTTTTAAATCAAAAATACATGTTAGATGCTCTGGGTTTATGCACATGGTAGAGCATAGTCTAATTGGGTTGGCCGGGTTATTTTAAATTTTAAACTATAATTCTTCAGTGTACACTTTGAGTGTTAGTTGCATAACTTCCAGCTTTTATATTTCTCTGTCTTTAAGAGTTGTATTTATTTTGCCCTAAAAATATTGTGTAAGGAATAAGTTCAAAGGACTAATACCTGTGTTGGCTTCTTGGACCATGTTGTGTGTGATGTGACATGATAGCAGTAACATGTCATATATCCTGATCCTTTGCACACATCTAGATCATGTGGAATTCATTGCAGGCGTTAATTTACTTTTCTCTTTTAATATCACATATTGCTGTATTTTCATGTTGTACTCCTTTATTTTAGCTAGTTTAATTATGCTGAGGTAGGGTGACATTTTTGAGATATAACTGACCTACTACTCTTTTCCCTCCTTTTCTGTTCCACATGGAGAGAAAATATTTACTGGTAGAAAACAGGGACAGTTAGGTATTTAGGAGATCCCGCTGGATGCTTGTCTGTATCCCTTAGTTCATAATTACCTTGGAAATGAACCGATTAAATAATGTTAAACCATACTGATTTTTATTAGGGTTTTGTGGCCCAAAATCAAGTAAGCGCTGTAAGACATCTACCCTAAATAATAAACAGTAGACTTCCTTTTCTGAAAATTATTTGCTTATCTTGTTGAGTATGATATGCATACTCAAAATACTTGGATCCTCTGATTTGTTATACAGCTCAGCATAGTCCCATAAAACCAAGTTCCTGCCTTATTTGTTAATATGTTAACATGTATTTCTGTTACTTTAATTGTAAGAGAGCTTTCTGTATCAGAGGGTGAGGAGTGTGATGGTATGTGGGAACTTGTGGTGTGTAATATCATCACATAGTGTTCACATCCAGGTAACTGAAAGAGGGAATATTTTCATGAAGAAATAGAAACAAGGTGTTCTGAAAAGAAGATTCACGGCTTATAAAATCACTGTAATATGATAAATTAGCATATTAAATCCAATCCCATAAATCAATGTAAAGCTAAACACAGATGGTTCTACTTCATATTTAAAATTAATGTCTGAGGATATTTTTTTAAAACTGAGATAGTTTCATTTCAGAAACTATCAGTATTATCCTCTGAAATCCAAAGCACTATTAAAGAGATAGGCAAGCCAGTGATAGCAGGTTGAAGAGTCATTGAAAACAGACAGTTCCATATTCTTATCATAAATATGCTGAAATGACAATAGAGAATGTCATGAGGAATTTAATGGAATTTCCTTCATCTTAAGCTTAAGAAGGCTTCAGAGTTTGCATTTATTCTGGTTCTCAAGTATAGTTAGGACGCCTGGAGATGAGAAATCACAAGCGCTTAAGACTACATGAATATAAAGTACAAAGAGAGATAGAATAATTTATAATGCAGTGTTGATGTTTCTGATTTTAAAACACCATCATGTCAACCCCATTTTTTTTCTCCATCATATTAAAAAGAAATATATTACTCCACAAGAGAGTTTTACTTTAATTCAGGTTTCATATTATGCTTTGTTTATTCTGCAGCTACCTCGATATTTTCATACCAGATATGATAATTAAATTATATACTGGATGAAAGTGTAAAGTCAGCATTTTAAAAAATAATGAATATTACAGTCATCCAAAGTGGCAGATTGTAAGATGACATAATAGAAAAAACTTCACCAATGTCCATGTGGTCATGTATATTTGTAAGATTCTTGCCTGTTCTGTAAAGTAAGTTCAAATCCAGGATGTTTTTATATTAGACTTGAACCATAAAACACCCACATAATTTTTAGTCATGTGTTTGTTACTAGAGGCTCAGCCTGTACCCTAAGGCTGCTGGGGAGGGCCATTACTAGGAAGAAAATTCATCCTCTGTGTATCCAGGGCTGACTCCTACTGATAAGCATAGGCACTTGCACTGAGAACTATAATTAGGTATTGAGTAGTTCCAAAAGCAAGACCAGCCTGTGACTGCAAACTTCAGGAGCAGTATGCCTGCTGATGCAATTGTAAGAATCTTCCAGGAAGTCAAGGAAAGGCTTTCAGACTTTATCCTTGGCAAATGCCTTCAAAGGAGTTTTTGCAGTGAAACACCTCTACTCCATTTCAGCTCTCTTTTCAGTGCTGGCCAATGTACACACTATTTTCAGATGTACTGTGACAGCATATGCTCCCTCTCTTACTGAAATAATTTTATTTGATTTCTAGAAAAGCAGCAGAACAGGGCAGGTTGAAATGGTGTTCTTTTTGGAAGTGGCAGAGCAGTATGTCAGTGTTCTGTAGAATGCTATCTCTCAAATGAAAGTAAAAGAGAGTTTAATTTTCCCCATCTTCCATAATAAAACACAGTTTGCTTAAATTAGAAAATAATTTAGATTAGTTTATGAATTTTCTACACTACTTTTAGGGGTTGGGTCAAAATGTTCTAACTCTAGTTGAAAGGTTGAAGCTACATCAGCAGAGATTAAAATGCTGAGATGCATCTTTCAATTCATGGTACTGACAGATGAAGTGAAGTAAGGAAGTGCTGGTGCAAAGCAGTGCATGGGATATGGATGTAATTCAGAGTGAGCTATAGATTCCAAAGGTGCTGCCAGGCTCAGCGAAGGACTGATGCTGACAGGTAGCCCCAGCACTTAGGGCAGTGGCTGAGTGAGACGCAGTAAAGGGATTCAGGCTATTTCTGCAGTTTCAAAATGCTGGTAAAGGCTAATTCTTATTACTAGAAAGAGTGTCTGGAGTAGATTTTATGTATAAACATTATATATATATATAAATCATAACACATGAACTGCAAATACAAATGAGCTAGAATAAGGTGTGAATTCAGAAAGAGGCTGTTAACACTAAGACCTGAAGCTGATGTGTGCCACTGGAAAACAGCCTTTTAAGTTGAGGTGGGGAAGTATTACTGAACTGTGGATAAGTGGTTAGAGCTGGGTTTTTGTTAAGATTCAGGTAGCGGAGTCATCGAGTTGGAGAAAAGTTTACCTGAAAATGGCTTGGTATTGATGGTGAGGGGTCACTGGGGGACTGGGGACTTGTACCAGGGGAAGGATGACATGTCCAGCTTGCCCAGCTTGATTGCTGGTGATAGCACTGACTACAGACTGCTAATGAGGCAGGTTATGGGTGTTGGGCACTGAGAGGCCACAAGGTATTTCACTTCCTTTGGCAGTCATTCATCAAGGTGATGAATAGCTGTCTTGCACAGGGCTGTGTGTTCTTTATCAAGTGAAGATATGACTGCTCAGACATACATACCATGCATAGCAGCTGTTTTGGCAGTTACAGAAATTAAACATGTTCAACTGTGATTCCCTACATGTAATATGAAGTTAACCCTTTTTTTAATCTGTATGTTTGTAAAAAGAAAATAAGGCAAAAGGCTGTAGAGCTGGGTGCTGCCACAAAAAGGAGATTGTGAAAGTAAAGAAAATTTAAAAAAAACAGAGGAGATAGAAATCAGAGGTGACTGGGTTTACTCCTTCCTATTTGAAACCATTTGCTTTTTAGGGCTCAAATTTTATAAATCATATTAGCATCTGCTTAACCTTTATCACCTTAATAGTCCCTTTGATTTAAGTGTATTCACATGTGTAAAGTTAGAGATGTGCATGACTCTGCAAAAAGTAAAATAAAGGTAGGCAGGTGGTAATATATTTATACTCTTTCACCCAGTTATACTCTAATGCTGCGTGTCGAAATCCAAATGAAATAACACACAGAACACCATGGTGGTGATAAGCATTCTAATTCTTAAGTTTCCCACTGGGATTTAAATTAGAATCTGATTTACAGACATCAAGGCTACATTCTGAAGGCAAGTCAAGTCTTGCTGTAATTGCATTGTCTCTGATTTGCTTCCTAAACCACCTGTTTCTCTGGTTGTGCTTATTTTAGGAAATAAAGCTTATGTTGGATGGGAAGTGATCTGAAATCTTACAAAATATCCTCTGTATCTGTAAGCATTTAGGACAAAGAAAAACTAACTGTTTTGAAAAAAACACAAGTACAGCAGGACTAGAAATGTAATGTATAGCTTTATAGCTTTTATCCCTGTATAGGACAAGGATTTTTCATTGGAAAACCTATCACATCTTTAGATGATTTTTTTCTGTAATTTACTGACTAATTTTATACACCACTATTTCAATGATTACTATATGCTTTTTTTCAGCAAAGGCTGTATCTTCCCTTCCGGCCGTTGCTGCACTTCCAGCTTCCATCAGTGGAAACTCTGCCCTGTGTTCCAAATCTACTCTGCTTTAGCATTTACCAAAAGCTTGGCAGTGGTGGTGGTTCAGCAGGAGAGATCACTGCTTGGCTCTCTAGTATAATCACATCCCTTTTGTGTCATTCTGTGGTCCCTTTCTCTCAGCCTTTCTCATTTCCATTGAGACTTATTCCAGAAATAGACAGTCACTGGGATGTGGGGTGTTGTAAAAATTCACTTTTAGATGCAGTGAGAGGCACATCAGCTCCTTGAGCAGACAAAGGTGAGCTCATGCCTTGCAGGGAGGTACCACTACACCAGTCTCTGAGAGCTGGTTGGAGACACTGCTCAGACTGGAAAACTTCACAGTGCTTCATGGCTTCTGAGGCCCTGAACTCTCTATGGCACTCAAGAGCTAATGCAATCTAGAACACATGATCCCTGCCTGTTCATGGTCTCCATCTCCTCTCCTCTTAAACCTGCATTCTGATTTCCAGAGAAGATAAGTCTGTACATCAAGGTCAGGTGGAAGTCACGTCCTTCACACTGTGAGCAGCCCCCAGTGTGCATCTGCAGGTCATTTTCTAAATGTTCCTGTCTTTGTTGGTAAGGGTTAAATCTCACTTTTCACCCTCTTGGGATTGATAGAAAACCTCAACTTCGTCCCAAGGAACCCAAATTTTCCTGCCTTGATGTGGTAACTGTGATACTTTAGTAACTAACTGTGATATGAGAAGTCCAGGTCAATTTTTCCATTTTGACCAAAGATGTTCATCTTCCTGGCATGTGGTTCTTGAGGCTGCCTTAACCATAATTATGGGATAGAAAAAAAGGAGCAAGAGAGAGGGTGAGGAATTGTTTAAATATGTTGACGTTTTCCCCCAGATAATGGTACATACCTCATAGTGGTACAGTGAAAAATTAGAGAAACCAAACCCAGGAAATAAACACTTTAGAAATGTTTCTAAGCATGTCTAATCCTTCCAGATCCCTTGGAACAGCATTATGAAAATGAATTCAAACTAGGAACAGCTTATGAAAATTAATTCAAGCTAGGCATATACGTGAAAAGCTGCTGAGCAATGCCACTGAAACTGACTTACATTCAGGTATTCAAGTCTTTGGAGACCTGTACAGTGAGCAGCTGATGTTTCTTTCTGGTGTGAGTAACTTCAGTGTTAAATGAAACTCCAGTGGAGGTTTAAGGATAATTTGGGAACTGGGCTCTGAGTTTTATTGCAAGTATTTCTGTGATTGTTTTTCTTGAATCTTGCCCTGGTTTTTTCATGTATCCTCTTCTAATGCAGTGTGTCCTGTGACTCAAATTTGGAAGACTACTCCAAATAAAATAATAATTAAAATATTATAGCAACATCAGTAAGGTCAGTGGGATCCACACTATTCTGGATAGTATTGTAGAGTAATTTTCACTATAGTTTTATTCATAATACTGTGAAATCTATGAGAGTTCTGTTTTTAGCTTCATCGGGTGGTAAACCTCAGCCTATGACCCTCCACCTCAGCTATGATAAAGATATCTGAATTCAAATAATTCCTGCAGCTGCAGTTTTGAGCATTTTTGTGTTGTTACTTCTGATTTATTGCATCTTTATTTGAAAGAGAAAGAGAGACTTTTAAAATCATACTGTTAAGCTAATTAAAAATAATGCAGAGTTGTCCTACCACATTGATTTTGAACAAGAAAACAAAGTATGCTGATTAGTACTGAATAACTGGTAAGAAAGAGTCAATAACACACACCTCCCCACTCATTTTTAATGCTTGAGACTAAGTCTTAAATTGTAGCTTTTCTCTTGAAGATCTCCTGGAGAATGTTTGCTGAGGAAATGAAATTCTTGCCTTCTCCTAAGGGCCTCCCTCTTTTATAGGTATGGGGAAGAGTTTGGGGACTAACTTATGCCTCCATCCTTCACTTGTGAAATATTATATCACAACTGGACTGGTCAGAGCTGATGCCCAGCAATTAAACAGCAAAACAAATCTGTCAGATTATACCTTCCTTTAATTTGTGTAATTTCATTGTGTGGGATTAACGCTGATGATTCTCTTTTATAGTGTTTTTTATGGTAAAATGAGATCTTTCTAAGCACATCTAAAAGAAATGCCTGTACCTTCCAGTCTAATTAAAAACAAGAGTTGTCCAAAGTAGGAAATATTCCTATCGAAGACCAAACTATTTTACTACTTTTTAAGAGTGCTTCTCTGAAACATTGAGTGCAGCAGGGTGTGTATACTTGAAACCTTTGAATTTTCAATGTGGTTCATGATATATTGTACATGTCATAGGTTGGTAATATGGCAATATTTCTCAGCCTGCTGTTTAGATGCTTCCATTGAGTGATGTGAATTGATGTCTAATTCCAGATCTTGATAACATTGTTCAGTCATTATTTAGTGCTGTGAGATGTGGAGAACAAGCTGATTTTTGTGAAGGAGAGGCCTGTGGGATTAAGTATATTTTAAGCAGAGCTTAAGTTTTATGCTGGACTGCAGCATATGAGTGGATGTCATATTGAATGAATGTAATAATTACAAAAAAATAAACCTTTTTCATACTAGAAAGTCTTTAATCAAATCTCACTAGCTTGGAATTTATTAAGACTCTAGAGGCTAGGGAACTTTTTCACAAGATTAAGAGCTGGTGAGCAGACAAATATTTTATAACATATGTATTGAAAAAAACACTTAGTTTGGAGAGCTGCAATAATTACAGCAGGCATTTGGTTTTATACAGTTCAGGAAAGTTGGTCTTTGGATTTGTTTTGGTATATACCAATTTTTTTGGCAATTGCATCTCTAGTTTGTAAGTTTAATGCTTTTATTAGAAAATAAATTCTATTATTCCTATTGGAAGTGTGGCACCATGTGTGACACTTTAAAGTGAAGTCATATCTATGTGATCATGTGGGATAGAACAGGAGGGGATCAGGGAATGGCACAGGCTCTGAGAGAGGGAGAGGGAGTAGCAAGCTTTCTATGAGCCTGCTTGCAGCAGCCAGGTGAACAGAACACAGCTCCAATGTGCTACATGCATCACCTTCCTTCTTAGCACTTCCTTTGGGCTTTCTTATCTTCCAGAACACCTGTGCTTTAAACAGCCTCCTGCCAGTCTGTTTGCCTCTTGGTGTGCTGATTCAGGGCACCTCCCAACAGTGGTTTGCTAGTCATTAGCATGAATCCCCGTGACAGTGACTGGGGGAGCCTGGAAGGTGAAGCTGACATTGGCTTAAGTTCCCTCCATTTTTACATAGCAAACTACAGCAAGTAAAGGAAGTCTTTAAAATACCCCTATAGCCATTTTTATCTCTGTGACCATATGAGATGCAGAGTGTCTGTGCCCTGACTGTATCACAGTATCTGTGACCAGACTGCACATCTGGGGATGCATTCAGTGCTCCTCACTGAGAGACTTCAGTGTGGCCTCGAGGGAATGAATTGAGAAAGTCACAGCTTCAGTTCTCACTAGTTTAATGAGGTTAGTGATAGACTTTGAAAGAGATCACTCGATTGATTTCTTGGCAAGCAGCCATTGCAGAATTCCTCATTAGGATGTCTCTTTCAGTCTCTCCTAAATTATGGTGATCAAACAGCCCAAACCTGACTAGCACTGAGAAGAAAAGAAATCAACTTAGAAAAGTTTTTGTTTAGGGCAGAGTAAAGTGAGCAATTTAGAATATACGCTTGATTTTTATCTAGGTAAAATTAGTTCTTATTCCTACATTGTTTAAGTCTGTGATTTTTGTTGCTGCATGTCCAGTACAGCAAATGTAAAGATTTTTTTTATTAATTTTTTTTTCTTTTAAAAAGATGATGAGGAGATGAAATTTGGTGAAGTTACAAAATATGGAATAAAGTATGACCCAAAAAAGATCTTAATTTAAGTCTTTCTCTCCTTCTCCCCATTTTACACTAAAATAAATATATATTAGAAGAAATGGAGTACACCTGGGTAATTTTAGTTATTTGCATTCCCCATACTTCATATGGAATACTTCATATTCCACCATAGCACTGCAGCCTAAGAGTTGAAAACGCTATCCATGGTACAGGAAGTCATCCACTAGCCTATTAAAAACATAAACTGTCAAAAACTTGTTCCTGTGAAAATTGGAACATCTCAGCTATTTTGAGGTTTGCAACATGTGTAAATATTACTCTAGGTCTCCCTGCTTGCCTGTGGGCAATTTGTTGAAGTTGCACACAGTTGATTGTCTAGTTTGTTCAGGTGGGTTTTCTCTCATCTAGTGGTGATGCAAAACTGCTAGCACTAGATTTATTATATGAATGCTCACAAAAATATTGTAAACATGTATTTTCCACTGCATTTACCTACCACTTAGGGGGGAGCAATGGAATCCTGAGGTAAAGTAATTCTAAAAACTTAGGCAAATAATTTCTAATGTTAATTTAAACTTTATTGGACTGCTATTCCTGTCCACAGGCTGGATGGCTACCAAAGTGTATAAAGGTCATGCAAGCAGAATTCAATCATCAGTGCATCTCTGTCTTATACTCTTACCTAAAGTTACATTCCTTCCTCATTTACGCATTGTTAAAAACAAAATGCCAGGCTGAATGCATCTGTGGTTTTCACTGGTACTGCCTTCTAACAGTGAATGGCAAATGCTTGTTGGCTACATTGTAACTATAGTCCCACACACTTCATGAATATTCATTAAAAGAGTATGATTATTCATGGTAAGTAAAAATAGAAAAGAGGTAAACTTAATATAAAAATCAAAAGACACAGGTGAAATTTCAGTGCAGTTGCCAACACAACTACCATGGAAACTTTGTTACTGTATTTTTAAAACATTCATCAATGTTTCCTTTTTGGTTAAAATAATCTCATTTTCCAAAGGCACAATTTTTAGGAGATATAAAGCATTTGGCTGGGGGACCATTTGGGGCTGAGGGAGAAGAGTTGCAGGTTATGTATAGTGAACTTTCAGAATTCTTTTCCACTAGAAACAATTCCCAGTGAAGTAAAGACATTTAAGAGGAGTATGGGTTTTTCATTTGTTTTTGTTTTTTTTTTTTTTAATTCTCTTGGTGGTTCTCTTGTAGAAGATACCATCTAACTGATCTGTTTTATTTCATATAAAGAGTAGCAAGAATATCAGAACAAGAATGTCACCATGTGTATTTCCAGAAAGGACAGAGTAGAAAAACGAAGAGGTATTGTGTGTTTAAAGAATTAGATTGCATGCTGGTTTTCTGGTGTATCTTTCTAAACTGGTTACATTTCTAGCTTTGGATTCCCCCAAGGGATGAATTCCCGTGGAATTTCTCTTTTGCTCTGTAACCCCTCACAAGAGAGTGCATGTGTGGGTCAGAGATAATTTACGATTCATGCCTCACATTAACTGGCTCTTCAAATGCCCTTGTTTAAATACTCAGTAGAACAAGAGTCCTTATTAGGTAAACATCATTTATAAAAAGGTGCAACGATTTTGTTGTATTTTTGAGCTTTTTGTTATTCTCTTTGAGTCCCCTGCTGTTCTTTTATGCCTGCTTGATAAAATATGACAGTTACTATTAGTATTTCAGCAGGTATTGTGGCTGCTACCTCAACAGCTAAAAATGTACCAGTCTCTGAAGGGTTTAAAAGCTGTGCTGAAATGCAATTAATGCTGCAGAGCTCTGTTGTATTTATATCATCACAGATTAAAGTCAAGGGGAAAAACGCTATTAGGAAAAAAAACTTCAGATATTTCAGAGGAGGAGGGCCCACCTCTCCTGTGGCATTGACCCCATTTTGATTATAGCTGGCCAGCAGACACCAGGAAAGCTGAGACAGTTCATCAGCTCTGTTCTGTAGAATTGAGGCTGACTGTACTTTATAGCATCTAATTCCCCTTGTTGCTAAAAAAGAGAAAATTCTCTGAATTGAAGTTATGGTTTTAGCCTTAGCTGTATGTTAAATTTGTTCAGGACTAGAAAGTTGGTTGAATGGGACTCTATATTAATTGTTTAGGTTTTGGGAATGTGGGGCATTTCAGTAACAACTCAGTTTAGTGGAAACCCAGCTCTTTCTTCCCTCCCACTTGTAAGCTTTGAGAATATAAGCCAGGCTTTTATTCTGTTTTATGAGCAAAAAGGATGTTAATTCATGGCTTATGCTGCTCATCTCTACCCTAGTACACCTCAGCAGAGAAGTGGTAAGTGGTTGCTTGAGAATAAACAGATTAATAGACAAGGTTTGGGTGGAGGGGAGGGAGGGGTGCAGTGGGGTGTTGATGTTTATTGTTTTTTTCCCTTAATCAACTCTTAAGAAAAATACAGGATCGAAGGCCAGCTTTTTCTTACTAATCCATCCCATGATCCTTTTGAAATTGAAATACTTGAAGTGTTCCTGTATTTTATAAAAAAATCAGTGTGGGTGTGTTTTGAAGCCTGCTCTTTTTTTTTTCCTTATCTGTATTAATCTTTGTACGTTCACCAACTCCTAATATGTGATATGCTAATATGTAGCCAATTCTAAATGGATCTTCATATCTCTTCCTAGTAGTATAAACAAGACAATTCAATTTTGGTTTTGTCAGTCTCTTACATAACCTCAACCATTTGTTCTACTGTTCTGAAGTACTTATTTTTCTCTGTGACATTCAAGAAGAAAAGATAGGTCTTTCCATGCTTCACTGCACAGCTCTTAGGTTTATCTTCATATTTTTGATGGACAGTTACTATATTTTATTGATCCATACTTCACAGTTGCCATTAAGCATATCTGGACCCAGAACACTTTGTCCTCTAAAATAGGAAGTTTAGTTTTAAAAGTTATTTTTCCAGTCCATTTACAGAAGTGGAGTTTCTTAATGTAAGTATGTTCTTTTTTTATTTTTAGTGAAAATTAAACCAGTGGATGCTACACTATTGTTTTTCTTCAGCAGAGAAACAGGCTGTCACAAGAGAGTAGTTAAATAGTATTTTTCTGGCTGACTATGACTGCAAGAAAAATTGAGATATTCAGCAAATCTAGCAGTGGTGTTAAATTTTGGTTCTGATCAATATATCTAAATACTGGCATTATTGCAAATTTTCACACTCAGAAGAGCTAATCATGCTACCCTCTGTAACTGAGCACATACTGGGCACTGACTGTGAATGACTGTGCCAAAGTGTAATTAGAAAACCAACTGAGCTGCAGAACGGCAGGAATTTCTCTTTCAAGTGGGAAAGGGATTCCATTTCTTCAGTAATTTTCCTGCAAGCCAGAGCACTTAAAGGGTTTTCTTAATTTGCTACTGCATCATGATTGCTTTGTTTTAGAAGAGCTTAGGAACAATCTTTTAAACAACTTGAGTGCAAAATCCATCTCTTTTACTTTTCTATGTGAATATATCTCTGCAGGTTGCTGGGGTTTTTTGTTTTTTGTTAGTATTTGCAAGACATCGTATAAGCATTTCTTGCTTCCTTTTCAAAATCTGAGCCTTAATGACTGTAATTTATTTGCAATTGCAATCCTAAGTCATTGCCATGGTTTTAGCTGAAGGCTGTGACAGTGTAGGTTGTTCCCTCTTCAGAAATCTCCTTCCTTTGCACTGATCTTTTGGAATGAGATAAAGTAAAGCAATATGTCTTATTTCATGTCAATCTCCACCACTCCATTCTTGAAATAAATTGCTCTTGTTAACCTTAAGTTAATTTCCTTCTCTTCCTGGCTTGTAATTCTTAATTTTCATTCTCAAGTGTAGATAAAAAAATAAACGAAACAAACAGAAGTAAAAATGGAGGGAGATACTATAACTGTGTGATGATTCCTGATGCAGTTTTCATCATGCTAATAGTAATTATTCAGGTCAAATCATGTGATGCATAGTTAGCTTCATCCTCACTATTAATAAAGAGCTCTGTTTTGCAGGTCATTCTGAACAATTAACAATAGCTATTTTTTGAAATTGAAATCAAGAAAAATCAATATTCTAATGTTATCTGCAGATAATTAATTTATGGGAAACAAAGTCAGTAGGTACAAGTTTTCTGGTTTTCTGCAAGTGGAGTTAAAGGCAAAATTAATATTCATCTCTATTAAACTTTCAAATGAACAAATTGTTATAGAACTGCTATTCTTCTAAAATGGAAATAAGTATATGTCTATTTTTTTAAGTGGTTAGTAGTCATTTTAATACTGAAAGGCACTCCAGTTTAATAGGGAAATTCACTCTAACATTGTTAAAACAGCACTGTGAGCTCGTCATATGTAATAAACATTTCCTCACACAGTTCCCAATAGCGTGGATATTTCTATTCTGTATCATGACAGTGGTTTAAAGGAGCACATCAGGATTGATGCTTCACCTCCCTCTGAAATGAAAAAGCCAAACAATTAATACAAACAATTAACCAAAAGTCTAGCAAGCTGTCTCTGTGGCTGATACAGATGCTAAAGAAAATCTCACCAATTTTTTTCATAGATGCATAGAAATGGTGACAAGGGTTTTGTCCGAGATTTATCTGGATGCCTTTACTATCAATTATAGAAATAAATACACAATAAAAATCTTCTCATTATGAAATAATTGTCCCTTTATATGTGCTTTTTACAAAACATGTCTGCCGTGACAAATGGTGTAAACACATGTGCTTTGGTGAATGCTGTGGAAGAGTACAGACTATTGTTTTAGATACGGGGAAGTCTGTAAAGAGTTGTGTCATCACCCTTAACTGGCCAAGAGTATTCCAAGAAGAGAGAAGAGTTTATTCCTCCCCACTAGTGTTTAGTAGTTATTCATATGTCTTGAGGAATGGCAGCTACAAGTAGAAACATCAGGGGACAGTAATAGAAGGGTCTGCCTTTCTAAGCTGCTGGATATTGATGGCACTGAAGTTACTGAGGAAATATCCTGCAATTTTCTTTGGGAGTAGAACTTACCTGATTTGAAAAGTTTGGACTAAAGGCATAAAATAGTGGGTGTTTTTGAGGGCAGTGCCTGTGACAGAGCAGTTAAGAGAGCTCCACCTCCCGTGCACTCTGTTTGATGGGGAGCACCCAGCACGGGAGATGCTGCGGGGGTCGCGGAGGCTGCAGCTGCATGGACACCAAGGTTACTTCATTCCAGATAAGTCTGGTCTAAGGCCTCGGACTATGCCTAGCCCGGTACATGTGCAATATAAAAACCCAAATTATAAGTGCCCTTCATCACAGCCTTTTGATTTGTTTGCCTGTCTTTTAATTTTCTCTGTATCTCCTGTATTTCCCCTGCCCCTGCCAAGCTTTATTGCTTACATTGTTCAATCAGTACATCAAATATTAAAGGTACAGCCTGAGATAAATAAAGTCATCCATGCTGTTTGTGTTAGATTGGCATCAATAGCCAGCTAAAGAATACTATTCTGGGAACTTTGTTGCCATCAGTTGATGAAGCTGCTGTGGGCAGCAGGGCCTTGATGGGTTAGATTGCTTTATGTGAGGTGGAGGCTTTTTCATTTAAGAGCCAGAAAAAATCACCCCAATTTCAACTCCAGCTAAAACAAGAAAAATCTTTGTTTTGGAGAAATAGAAAAGGACAAGAACAGAAAGAAAAGAGCAGAAAGGAAAACTGAATAGTTGGTGCCTGTATATTGGAAGTATTTTAAACAGCAAGTGAACTATGGAAATTATGCTAACTCTCACATTGTCTGATGAGATGATTTAGGTTTATTCAGACCACAGTGAAGAAATTGAAAAATTAAGATGACAAATTAAAATGGGTTGCTTGTTCTTTAATGAAAGAAGTATGCTTAGATCAAAGTGAAAACTGAAAAGAGAAGCTAAAAGGTTAGTCATACATTAATAATTCAACATTCTTTGAGATTACTTTCATCATAGTAATTTTAAAAAGTGCTTTAGTCTGTGTCTTCACGTTCATCTCTGAATCTGTGTGGAGTCTTTAAGTTGTGATACAGGCTGGCAAATAGGCAAAATATGCATTTTGGTCAGTTTGGCCCTTCTGCTGCCTGCAGGAGGCAGTTTATGAAAAATTCCAGGGCTTCAGAAAGGGCTCCAGGACTTCCAGGGGACACTGCTAGTCAGAGAAGGTGAAGCTGAGGGGGTTAGCTAAGTAAGATGCCTAGCAGTGATCCCTGGAAAGGAGAATGAGGTGAAGGGAGCAGCAGAGATACTTATGAACAGAGAGCAGTCTCAGGACTAACTAGAATGAATCTTTTTTTCTCGTTTATTTGTGGTATCATACTGGTGGTATGATGCATACAACAAAATAAATTAACAGTGTTTGTATGATAACAAAGGTGTCTATATTTTGGAAATCCAACTGTACCTTGGGTTACTGGGGAAAGCTGCATGTTTACACATGACAGTGGCTCTGTGTGTGTGTGTACATAGTGCGTGATATAATGTATAGACCTTTAATATGTAAATATCAGGTGACACTTTAAAATATGTTCATAATGTGTTAAAATGTATAACATTTTACCATGACAAAAATGGTACTTTTTTCTCGCTATAATTAGTGGTTATTGGATATTAAGTGTTGATTCTTACTTTCACCAGTTTAGTGCATAAACCAAAAATTTTCCCACATGCAGATGGCTTTCTGAATTCCACACTCTTAGTTATCATTTACTTTTTCTGAACTGTCAATGCATGAAATGAACACAAATTTTAGTTTGAAGAAGTTTGACCAACTGAAAAAGAATATACAGAAGAAATCTATGAAAATAATCAGAATATGTATCTGTGCTTGCATGCTCAAATGTCAATTTTGGTTCAATAAGCAGTTGTCTATACATTAGGCAGCTAGCCATAGCAGTCCCTGCAGTTTAAAAGATTTAGTGAATCTGTTTTCCCATCATTAAACTTACTGTGAACACACAGGTAAGACTGAAGTTAGGGGGTTTTGTGAATTTGCTGCTTTCATTTGGTTTGGTGTGTTTGTTGGGTTTTTTTGCCCAAGTTAGTAAGGGTTTTTTGACAGTTGTTACACTGGAAATCACATGACCATTTCCTCTCTACAATTGAAATGGGAATAGCAAGATCCAGGCAGACAAGATATACAAATATCTAGCCAGGCGAAAAACTTTCACGTCCAGCTTGGGGAGAATTCAATACAAATCTTTGGTTTTTTACAAATACTGTTTTAATTTTGGCCAGGATTATTTGTGTGCTTGCATTTTGTGTTCCAGTAAGAATGGTTTTCATCAGTCTAGGATGCTGTTAAGTGTTTCCTCGGGGTTTGTTTGAATGATCATGTTTTAAGGTTTTTTTTTTGTAGGCAAGGTAATTGTAATTGATTAGACCACTATGTTTTCAGCAGATATCTTGTACTTCTACAAATACACTCACTGCAAACATGGAAGGCTGCAGGCTTGGAAGTAAAATTCTGAGAGAATAAAAATGCAAAAGGCAGAAATACTTAACCTTGAAGTATTATTAAATGAAATGGCAGTCATATTTGTGGAGTGCTAGCAGAGAGATCTTGACAATGATTTATGAACTTTCACATAACTATCATTGCTGTGGATTCCTTTTTCCCTCTATTCAATGCAGCTCTTTTATTTCTTTTACCCCACCTAGGATTCCTCCTCTGAACATGGTTTAGTGAGTCATTGTATATTGTGTTTCAATAAGAAAAATTGCATGCTAAAGAAGAAAGAAAAATAGTTCAAAGAAAGCCACCCGAAGGATTTGAAAACCAAATTCTTTTAATCAAAATTGTTTCCACTTTTGCAAGAAGAAGGAACAAGAGTAGCTTGGAAAGAAATGCTCTGCTTTTTTGTGTTTGAAGACCATAATAATAAATATTAATTTTGGACCGTATAGTTGGTGATCAACAAGATGACTGACTCCTTAATTGTCTGGCTTTAGAAAAAGGTATTGCATATCCCAAGGCTTGTATTAGTTATTATCTTTTCTCCCTTTTCAGTAGGTTAGATATTTTTGTGCTGGTTTTATGTAGATATTTTGCTTTGAATTATGAGATAATTTAATGTTAAGAGAAGGTAAAAAAAAAGTCCATAAACTACTCTATTTGCCAGTAGAAATATAGCTTTCATGTTTTCCCCTTCTTATCCAGTGGCACAACACAAGGTGTCAATTGCCCTTCCTGGTTATTTAACATACTTTTATACCACTATCCCAGCCCTCCCAACAGGGATAACTTACGTGGAACCACTTAATTCTTATCATCTTGGCAGTGTACAGCATTTCAGTGTGCAGGCTCCTCCTTCAGCACCTCTGCATTTGAAACAGCGTGCGTGCAGCACCTGCACTTCCTGCTGCTCCAGAGATCTCCTGCTGTGCAGTGATCTGGGCAAGCATCCACCTCTGCCTCACCCATCACTGCTGTGACACAGAACTGGGACAGGCAGGTTTTCTTAGCTCTCCCTCACTTTTATGCTATGATCAGTTTCTAGTGGCTTTTAACCTTTTTCTTAGCTCCTGTAAATTTATTTTCTCCTAAATATACTAAAATAGGTAATACATAATCTATTTGAGTCAATGTAATAAATCCTAGAAAGAAATCTTTCAAGGACTCTATAAACAATTCAGATGATTTTTTAAAATGTATAATTTACCTTTCCGTTTAATACCCAGCCCATTTCAAATAGTTAATACTTTCCAGTTACTCTGTGTTTGAGAGCTCTAACACTGTAGAGCTCTGTATTTTTTTTTCAGCTTTGGCTGAAATTTTGCCAAAGGGTTGCAATCTTTTGCAGTGAATACTGTGCAGAGTCATTACAGAGGCATTCCAATGTGCTTGAATATGCAACATATACAAAGTCCTGGTGGGATTTGTAAATTATTGCCATAGAAAAACCGTGAGATGCAGACAAATGGTAGAAAAAGAGAGGCTAAGATCAGGATAATTGAAAGAAATGGGTGCTGTGGATATCTTAATACTATTTTCTGCCACACCCCCTGTATTTATAAGCTCTCCATATGCCTTGCAGATCCCATGAGGGAGTGTGTGTTCAGTGTGTGTGCAGGTATCTACCTTGCCACTACTGTCCATTACTGTTGGCATCCCTGTGAGGCAGATAAAATGTGTTTAATTAAGGTAGTGATCCTCAGCCATTGCAGCCTAGGTATGCCAGGTGGTATGTGCCAGATGGCATAGCCCTGATGAGGGGAGTCTTCCAAATCCCCAGCTCTGAAAGATGAGGGAAACATCAGTGACAATGTTAGAATGATACAGTGCCCCTAAGCACGTACTCCCAATACTGTTTTTTAAAGTATGTCTTGGTTTGGATCTTATTAGAGGATTTGTAAAAGCCAATTTGTTTTCCTCGTATTTCTTACAGAAATGAAATCTCCTGTATGGTGTTAATAAGAAGCCATACAGCTTCAAGCATACAACTAGCCTTACTGCCTTCATAACATGAAAATTACACAGGGTTCAATTACCTCAATCATTTAGGACTTTTGATTGTTTAACCACCAGTGAAACATTTCCAACACTTATGTAGCTTTGCTAGGCTATGTGGAGTGTTAGCACAGATGAAGACAAGATAGCAAGGTTCACAAAGAAGGCTAATAGATCATTAGACTCTTTACAAAGTAATAATTGCTTTAAGTGGTAAGCCTAAAAGCTTAATTATCCTTGGATGTTCTGATCAATATTGACAAAACCAACTGTTTCTTCAGGTTGATTAATGCCACAGCTGAGATTGTTAGTGCAAAATTGAAACAAATATTATTTCGTAAAAGAAGAGAAAGATGGAAAAATAGAGAATTCCTGAAAATATTTTTTCCTTAAGTTTGGGGAAAAATAAAGTTAATTCTCATTGCAATCAAATTCTTATCAGCTTTAAAAATTGGTAAGCAACAGTAAAGATGATAGACTGAGTAGATAGATACTTAAAAAAAAAACTGAGGGAAGAGGGAAAGTGAATTGAAGAGATGTGGATGTTTGTATCCAAACAAACTTTACTACTGTGTCTGGGGGATTTGATGCCATGTCTTTTTATTTTATGTCATTGAGTAGCTTTGCTGCAGAAGTGAGCTCTTCATCTGAGCAGTCTCTTTGGTACTTGCTGAGCTGTTGCTGAGCTTTCAACATCTGACATTCTCAGCATGGAGCCCCTGGTAGAACAAGACCATAGCTGTGTAAATTCCTCCAGTATTTGTTAGTGTGACCTGTTTATCCATCATTTTCTTCCTGCCATTTCATTTGGAAGTCACAGTCCCTCGTTGTTCTTAAGTTCCAATTTAATTCTTTTATAATGTCAGCACTAAATGCATGCCCAGTCAACCCTAAAAGCATAACATAATACTAACCATTAAAAATTAAACTGCTTTTCTGTTTTGGCTTCTCAAATTCCTGCAGACGCTAGAAGTTTCAAACTACATTAATTATGCTTACGGTAATTGCAGCAGAGTTACACATTTTTTATGATGTTGTTTGAAGTCTCTCAGTATTGAAAACCCCTTACTTAAGCTTTCCCAGATAATTTAAATGATGTTGGTTTAGAATATCAGTGTTGTCTTTTTTCTTCTTTAGGATTGGTCAGAAATAATTTGGTTATGATAGAGAGTCATTTTGGTCATTGTTAATTGACCCCCAAAACATTTTCCCACAAAGAAATTGACAGTCTTTTTGCAACGTGAATCAGATTATCTTATCTTCATGAATTCACCTTTCATTTTTATTCTTGTGGAGTTCACTGTACACCTTTAGAGACATCTCTAGTGCAATTGCTAGTATAGTGGACTAGATTGCAGTGAGAAGAGGTCAGTTCAACATCTGTCTTTCCTATTTTGCCTACACAGTAATGCAGACCATGCTGCTACTTTGGAAATCTCTGGAGCATAATATAAACTGGGATTTAATGACTTGGAACGTGCTGTTTCAACTGATACTCTGACAAGTTCCTAGCCTGCTGTAGCTTATGTAAGATTGTTGTTTTTTATTTCAGACTGCATGATATCACCAAAACATTTTTAATCACAAACTTCAAGGTAAAACTAGTGGATACAGCAATTTCTTGACTGAGAGACCCGCCAGACTTTAACCTGTCCATTAAAGTGTGTGTCAGTGTTTTACTAATTTCTGATTTCAGCTTCTCCTAGGCTTCACTAGTTTTCTGGGAGGCATATGTCTTCCTATGACACTTATCAAAGCTTTATGATAACAAATGGGTGACATGCATCAGAAAAAGTGATTGAAGGAACTGAACTGAAGTCATTAAGCATGTCCTATACTCTGACAAGTTACAAGGAGCAGGCAGTGAGAAGTTGCCATGAATGTCAGTACATCAGAGTTGGATCTTGGTTGTCTCAGTCTAATCACAGATATGCCCATGTGAGCTATAGGAAATTGCTTTTACTGAGCTCTGGATGTTGTGGCTTTTTCTCTCAGTACAGAGTGTCCTTGAGTAAGTGTGTGCTTTTTTGTTAGTGCAGTTCAGCTGAATTCTACAATAGCAGAGAGTAAACTGCACTTAAAATGACTACATTAAATAGACATGGTTAAAGCATTGTGTCTGGCTTTATACATTCAACTAATTAATATGTCAATTACAAATGGATTGATTTATTTTTTTAATTGCAGGACACTTAGCATATTTGTCTTTTCCTAGTAATTTGCTAGTCCGGTACCTTCTCTTTGAATATTGTTCGTTCAATAAATTTCAGTACAAGTGGATTACTTTAGATATACAAAGCCATGTTCCCCCTTAGAGCACTTTTCTGTGGAAACTAAATGTTGGTTTCTATTTTCGAAAGCCTGTGACTGCAAAAACCATTCATGGATTTGGATTTCTCACGTGACCAAACTAAGACCGCCTGGAAAATGGGGCAGCATCTGTAGGTGCCTTGCACAGCCTGTCTTTGGAAACTTGAGTTTAAATTAGTCTCTCTGTGCCTGATGTTCTTTGACAAAACCAGGAGGCCAGGAATTATGAGCATATGAGTTATAGTATGTTTTCTTTTTAAGTTATAAAACTCAAGGCTAGATTAATTCTGCTTTCCTTGTCCTTGTTTGTTGAGGGAATTTTTTTGGTCATTCATACTGTAACAAAGAAGACCAAACATTCTGATTTATAATAGTGTGGGTTGCAGTTCTGTAATTAATGTAAAAAAGGTAACCTTATTTTGTAGGCTCAGGGTATATGGGATTACAATACAATAATTTATGTTTGTCTATCTGATGAAATCTTTCTTTTAATCTACTTCTTGAACCTGGTAAGAAGCTGATGTGAGATTTTTAATGTTATTTATTATAACAAATAGTTGAAAATTGAAATGTAATTTGAGTTTGTTGCCTCTTGTAATCTGTTCAGGAACCTGTAACAAGAGTTTTAACACTTACTGATGGTCTGGTCTAGCTGAGCTCACACAGAATACTACTGATATTAGAATGAGTAATGGCAGTAGGAGAAAATAGATTACTCTTCAATTGTAGTATTTTGGAACTTACCTCAAGTGCCCAAATGTACAGTACCACAGTTTTATTTTTTTCTTAAGTTTTATGAAATATCCAATAATATTAATAACATATTATTCCAGTATGCTTATCCAATATGCTTATGGTATCTTAAGAATATGAATTTACTTTCCTTGTGTTCTATAATGATACATTAAAAAACCCCAGCTTTCAAGAACTTTTCAAAGACTTGAAAAAAAAATGCATTTCAATAAGAAGTGATGTAACTGTTACATTGATGGTGTGAACAAGTGATGGCAGAAAAATATCCTCCCATAAATCAGTGTTAAATATACTGTGTAGGTTCTATTCTCCCCCTTAACCTATAAGCTCAAGGTAAGTAGTATCTGTTTCAGTAAATATGCCCCTTTCTATTGTATTTTACATTCCAGAGAGGTTTTAGCAAGGTTGATGTTGAGGAAATATTCCTACCAGATAGTAAGGCAGGTTAATCCTTTTTTCTGGATTAAAAAAAAAGGAGATTTGGTTGACATTTTGGTCAAACTGATCTTTAAATTACCCTAGATCCAGAGAATCTATTGATTTTTTTCATTATTCACTCTTGAGAGGTTCAGCACTTATTGCAATGAGTTTGGAAATGCAGTCCCAAAGGACTGAAAATTTGCAAGTTTTGCCTTTAATTTTGACTGTAACCATGAAAAATGCAAGACGGTACAAAACCTAGGCATTGCAAAATTCTAAACAATTTCTGTTTCTTATGTACTAAGGCTGTAATTGTGTCCTGGCAGCTCCTGTATGACCTTTCCCAAAATGCCAGCCATTTTTGTTTTGGAACAAGTTAGCAGCCGTGCTGAGCCTCCAGACACGGTGATTTTCCAGTGCAGCTGAACCCTTCTTTCTGAATACCTGTCACTGCTCCCCAGTGCAGGGCTCTACAATACTGCACCACTTCTACCACCAAATCCTGTCCCAAGACTTACTGACCATACTCACATGCCTTGAATTGCAGTCTCACTTTCTGGAGCTGTTTTCTGATAACCCAGCTTCCAAATAACAAGGTCTGTGGGAGACTCATTTTTCCATTTTTCTCCTTCTGGTAATCCAAACAATAAAATTACCTTCCAAATTGGACAGTTACAGAATCATCCTAGAAATCTCCTTGGGCTACATGTTACCCCAAACATGGTGATAAATTTTAAAATGTACTTTGGTGTTTTTCCAGTTTTTGGTTTTTCACTGACCTGGAAATTCTATGTGTATGTTCTATTCCTTGTAGTTTTTCTTTGACACAAAAAGCATTGACATTTCCAGACTGTTTATCATGAAAATGCAGTATGAATATTGTCCTTGATGTGCTTTCTGGCTGATCCAAGCTTGTTTCTTCTGCAGATTATCTAATTTTCTTGCAGCTGTGAAACATACACTAAACCTGCTCATTCAGTGAAAAAGCCAGAGAATTGCATTTCCTTGTCAGGTTGCATTGCTTCAATCTGTGCAGCACATATAAACCAATTTCCCTTCATTCCTTTAACCCTCGCTGAGTCAAGTTCATCATGATTTTTTTATGCAGCTCATCTTCAGGAATTAATTAACTTCTTTTTTCCATTGGCAAGGGAGAAGACTTATGGAACTGACTTTGTGGTCAGGTGATGACGTTGAATTTCTGCAGTTGCAGTAAGTGTTTTCTTCAGTCTTTGTATGATCTCTAAGATTGCACAGTAGGTTTCTATTTTCTGTGCCTTCATTAATTTTCATTCTATTACAGAAAACTCCCTGGTTTTGCTCACAGACAGTATGATGGTGGTGTAGGATTGGGGAGCCTGGTATTTGAGGAAAGGTTTTTCGAGAGGAAGGATTAGAGATTTTTGCACTTTACAGTTTGAGCTACTTATGGGTGGGCTGGAGTCGTAGCATCACTTTTTATGGCTTTCATAGGATCATGGAATCATTTAGTTTGGAAAAGTCCCTTAAGATCATGGATTCCAACCATTAACCTAATGCTACCAAGTCCACCAAGACTTTGCAACACTTCTGCAATATCTGTCCATTAGAAATGGGATTTGGTCTTTACAGATGGCTCAGAGTAGCTGGCTTATGCGCGCTGTGAATGTGGGAGACCCTCTTGAATAGCTGAGTTCATATTAAGCAGAAGAAGATTCTCAGTGGTTTGAGATAAATATTTTAATTTTGTGTAGAAGCTACACTCTCTGGTGGAGACCTAAAATGTCAAATTTATGCCTCAGATGAATTATTAAATCTGTACTGCTAGCATCTATAAAGTTGCAGTTTCAAGGGAAATAGGGAAAGTGTAAATAAGCAAGTAAACAAAATACTCAAAATACCTTTTCTTAAAAAAGGAAATTACCCCAAATTGTTTTCCTTTCATTTTCCTACTCCCTACAGGGCTCTTCTGACTGCCACAAGTCAAGTTACTTCTGTTTTCTCTATATGTTAAAAGACAGAAAAGCTTTTGTTCTGCAAACAAACCATATACCCAAGAATTACATGTTTTGCTTTTGTTTGCTTGCTTTTTTCACCTTTGAGTGCAAGAAGCCTGAGGTTTCCTTAACTCAGCAAGTAGAGGGCTAAGTGTCTCAAAGACTCTGGAGTTTCCAAATTACCAGGTGCATCTTTTCATAAGAAATCCTTATGCATACAGGGCTGTATTCAAGATGATCCTGTAATTTAAATCAAGATTACACAAGGAAATTCAGAGAATTATTTAAGCATCTGTTAAACTGTTTCTAAGTCCTTTGGTCTTTGTGGTATTTTATGTTCTGATGTTCTGATAAATGTCAAATTAGGAAAACATTCACTCTACAGAGAAGAAAGAGATTCTCATGATTGAGTGCATTAACAAAAGTGTGATAAAGTTGTTGATATGTAGAGCAAACAATCATCAATGACATTCTCTTCTTGAGGGACTAATTCTGATTAACCATCATTTGCAACTACTAGGCCTCCACATATTGGTTATTTTATTCATGTGCTAAGAATAACCAGGCGTGCTCAGAATGGGACTGAAATTCCAGTTTGCTCTGCAAAAATAATAGAGCTGAGGATTGAAAATTGCAAATGGGGTGATTGGAAAATTTCAGAAGGATTAGAGAAAACATTTGAACTTAAGTATGTATTATTAAAATATTCCTCTGATTATGGTCAGATTTAATTGCAGGATTACGTGTGTTGAAAATCCAGGGCCTGGAAATAATATAATTATTTAAAACACAACTCTTAGCCAAAATGATATTATTTACTATATATTCTGGAATATTGAAATGAACACAGACAAAGGAACAGGGAAAAGCAGCTATATCGCCTTCTTATCTGAAATATACACATTACTGTGTAATTAAATTAATCATTATAATTGCTATAGGGTTTACGTACCATCAGCATTTTTAGTTTCCCTCTCCTTTGTTACCCATTAAGTTTTTTGGGGCTTTTTTGAGATCAAGTAGCTGATGATGATTAATGACAATCATACTGCTGATTTTTAGAAGCCTAGCTGAATCTGAAGTGTTGGTTCCCCCAAAATCAGAGGGCAATGCTGAATACACAAAGTAAAAATTCAAGCTCAGCTGTCCTAGTAGAGAGAGTACGGATTTCTTTAATATCATATAAATATATCCCCCATATTACTCTTTACTCAAGTCCTTTTCATTTTTGGGTTCCAACCACAGATTTTCCAAGGGACTTTAGGCATCTGTGAGGAAGCCCAGATAACTATCTGGAATGTCTTATAATACTATAAGGTGAGGAAGGTAATAAATAACTTTATTTTTTGACACATATTTGTTGCAAGCATTACTTAATCTTCTTAAAAAAGGTAATTTTCTTTTTGCTTATACATTCCTGGGCAAATTGTACTGGAGGCTGCTTTTACTCCATAGAGCATATTTACTACATTTAAATCAAATGCTCTTTTCTTTATTACACTATTTTAACTGAATGTTATTACAATTTATACAAAGCCACATCTGTTTGAATTGTGGAAATCCCTTGATTTCACCTTCAAGGTATCACATATCTTATTTTTACCACTGTAATAGTAAAAATATTCTAGAGTTTTTAATTTGCTCATATAATATACATTAATCATCCCAGCTAATGAGCATCATTTCTTTCACACAAAAGATTCATTAAAACTTAAAAATTAATTGCTCATGACCTGGAATGATACTGTGTATCGGCTGGCATGATGAACACTATGGTTTTCAAACCATATTTTCTCTTCGTAACCTGTGTAACATCAACTGCTATTGATTAAAACAGGCTGGTGCTGCCAGCTATCATACACGGAGTGCAACAGCAGAGGATTATCAGGGAGATCATTAGGCCCAGCAATCAAACACACAAGCGGACAAGTTTACACCACTGTCTCTTAAAACACAGTTAATTTGTTCATGTTTTCCTAATAGCAATTAACAGCAGGCAGGAGTTTTAATGAAATAAGCTGGTGTTTCCCACAGGGGCTATTTATTTTGAGCATTTCTGAGTAGCAGCAGCTTTGAAGTGTTTACCTTAAGACATGATTAATAACAAGGCTGTTCAGCTACACGTTAGGTAAAACAAAGACCCAAATCAAGGGATATTTCTAATGAAGTAATGGGATCCATTGGCATATTCCTTGCCTAAGAATATTTTTGCAGAGAAGAGAGGTAGAACTTACCTCTCTTAAACTTTTTTTGTGCAAAATCAACAGAATTCAAGTCACTTCTTGCACAAGTGTAGTGTTCAAAAATGTAATAGTTTAGTAAAGTGGGATTGTATTGAAACATTTAGAAATTTCCATTAGTGTCTCTTTATGAGTTACTTGGAGCTGTACAAGTGACCTGTTAAAGGAGTTAATTAATTTTCTGTTAGGGTTAAACAGGATTTTAAACATGCCAGTGGAAATAAATGTTGGGAGTTTAAAAACTGCCAAAAGTTTAATAACCAGATTCCTAATTTCTTCATGACTATCAAATCAAACATGCTTTTTTTAAAAAAGAAAAAGACCTCTTTACGTGAAATAATTATCCAAAACATGAGAAACATTTTGAGAAACTTCTGCAGGAAAGTGAGATGATTAGAAGAACCTAAGTGATTTAGAACCAAACTCACCACTTGAAATCAAGGAGGTTCATGCTTCTAAGGAATGTAAGTACTTACAGAAATCTATGGCATGATGAAATAAATCCCTGGATTTTTCAAAATGCTGAATCATTGTTCTACAAGACTCTTGGATGTTCTGTGAATTGTAGTGTGACACAGTTTCATACTTGTTGGTATCATTGAACTCATACTGGTATTTGACTCGGCTTGCTTTAAAATACTGTCACAATTAAAATTCTCTGTTGTGTTTCAGTAACCTCAGTGAATGTCAGCCTTTTGACTGAGGGGCCTTGAAGCTTTAGCAAAGTCCTTGCCTTGCTGTTCACAGCATGGGGCCTTTAATCTGATTCACTGTGGCAAGTTTGGAAATCAGAAGCAGTTGTGCTTATAGCTCCTGACTGAGTAAACTAAATCTGCTGTTTTGATTGCACTTGTCTTACTGCAGTCCTTTAGAAGTGGGACATGTTAAGTAAAAGAGGTACTGCCTTCGTTATGAACCCCCCTCCCAAATCAACATAATCAAACAGTAATCAACATTTACATACGGTGTCTTTCCAAATCAGAATTAATTCTCTTATTTTGAATTCACAGTTTTTTCTTTTATGGAGTGCTTAAGCATCACATTTATGTGAGAAAAATCAGTTTAATGTAATTTGGAGTCGTTTCTGCTGAATTCATTAGGCATTCAGTTGTGTTTAGGACAGGAGTTCTACCAGGGGCTGTTATTCCATGAGAAGACCAAGAAAGGCAGTGCAAACAGGAAGTGCAAGTGAAGGAGCATCTCTGCTCTGCACTGCCTCACTCACACCAGAGAAAGAATTTGGCCAGGATGCAAAAGTACATTGTACTGATGTAGACACACGAATGTGTGTGCTAATGCATGAATAGTCCAGTGGACAAATTGCTGCTGATTTCTATCAAGATGAATTTAAAATTTACTACAGTGGTGCTTTTTTTTTTGCTGAAGTTGCCAATTGCTACTTCAGACAGACGGGAAAAAGAAAAGCTAAATTTATAAAAAGTCATGAGATCACTTATATTTATAAAACTATTCATTCTAATATTGGGCCTAAGATTTGGTGACCTGATCTTTTCATAGAAAAAATAACATAATATTTGTGTTGGTAGACAAGACCTTAATTTTAGCTTTTCTTGGGGGAAGATGGATGGGTTTCCTCTACTAGGACAGGTTAGGTGAAGAAGGGGCCTGAAGTCATTAGAAGATTTAGTCTATTAATTAACCCTTCAGATTTAGAAAGGTTACAAATATCTATTGAAATGGCTCATATGAAGCTCTACTTCATTAAATATCCTGCATTTTCCTCTGATGACGATAATTACACACAGTAGTCAAATCCCTTCTCAAGCCTTCGGTAAGATAAATATACCAATTTCTTTTTAAGGCACTTTAAAAACAATATTCTTGTTGAGGATACCTTCTTTTTTCTAATCTTCTCTCTTTTCTAGTAATTGTTTTGCTAAAGCAATTGTAAGGGAGATTTTGCTCCTTCCAAATAAATCCAGCTGAATAATTGCTGTTCTCTGGCCTTGAGTTAATCATTAATTCCAAAGCTATTACAATGCTGCTATAAAAGCACCATTACACATTTTTATCATACAAGCCAATTATTGATGTAAACGTTTTTACCTCCAGGATAAGATTATAAATTGGGAAAATATAGAATGATTTTGTGAGTGGAATAAAATATCTTAAATGCGAAGCAAAACTGAATTTTTTTAAAATACAGTGAATCCAAAAATGCAAAAACCATTTTGGTTTATGCCCTGGTGAATATAGCACCAAAAAATTCACACTGCTTATTTCTGGGTCTAGTCCATAGGTTACTTTTGAAAGGAACTAAGGAAAAATTGGTTTCCCATACAAGCAAGTACCGCAGTGACTTTAGTAGAAGATGGAGTGTTGTGAGATAAACACGTTACTGATGTGGTGGACTCAAAGGCTCCTGGAGCTCTTGGCCCCAGAACTCCAATTAGTAATACAGGACTCCTTCTACATTCCCAAAGTGTTGGCATGCCACAGTCTACAAAACTTCCCTTCCAAAATGGAAGGATAGCACCATGCAGGGAGTTTCTGGAAACACATGTCTCTGTGAGCTTAAGGACTGTTCTAGCTGCAGAAATGCAGTAGGTTTAGATAATTGCCATAAAATTAAAACAAAAATTCCACAGCACTTCTATGCAGTATATTCTATACTAGAAATAAAGGGAAGTTCTGGAGAGCTTGGATTAAATTGTGGACATAAAGTTTTCTAAATCTAGTAAATCTTTTAAAACAGCCCTTATAATCAACCAATGCCAAATCATACATTAAGTCTTCTTTTTAATTTTCAGCATCACTTCATCAAAAAAAACCCCAACTACCTCTCAGCACATCTGTTGATATATTATAAATTTGCTATTTATAAAATTTTAGAAAAGTACTTGCCTCTGATTACCCCATTTTCATTATATACATATTCATATGTATAATTATAGCAATTCAAATGCAGTGTGTATAGTGCAGTGTTAAACACAAGACAGGTTTCAATTAGAAATACAAGCGCTGTGGGGTTTCTATTTTTTATTTCTATTGCCTATTTTTAGGTATTTATATCTAGGTATTTATTTCTAGATATCTTTTTACCGAATTGTTATTGTATATTCAGTATTATTTTCCCCCAATTCTGTATGTACATCAGTCTTCTTTGTCTGACTAGAGGAAATCCATTACTGCCACCTTAAATATCTTTTTTCCTGTTGGTCTGTCTATTTGTAAAGATTTATCTTTTTTTTCCTTTTTTCTGAAACCATATAGTCTTCTATAACATTTATTATCTTTAGGAGCAGTCTTTATTGTCTGTTCATTTTTGTTAAGGTAACTTTCATTTAGTTGTTGATACTGTGTCCAGTAATGTTTTGCAGTGTATTTCAATGCAATTAGCATGCTTCTTCCTAATAGTTCACAAATACCTAATTCCTTAAATATCCCAGTGAATCATGGTTAAATACATGGATTAAACCACAAAATATTTCAACAGCACATACTTGCATTCTGGTTAGTTTGGTTTGTTTTCATCCAAGTGGAAATGAACTGCAGTTGTGCTGTGTACACTCAAAAATTATAGCAGGACAAAACTCCTAATGGAATATATCTGCTTTTGAAATGTGGAGCTCCAGCCTTCTTATTCCCTCAATAAACATCATTGTGTGCAGAGAGCTTTTCCCGCTGAACTCGCGTGAGTTGACTCAGGCTTTGTTGCCAGTCTCTCTGCAGAGGACTGGCACTCGGGCTGCTGACAGAGGAACCCTGCAGATCGCTCGGGGGCATTTCTGCATCGCTTCGGCTGCGGCTGTGATCAGCTTTTTTAAGTTCTCCTTGAAGATGGGCTGTAGCAGTTTGAAAGGCAAACAATTCTGGTAACAACACCCACCCTCTGAAACTCCCAGCAGCTGATGACTTGTCTAGAGGACAGAAGGAGAAGTATTACAGTCAAGTTCTAGGTGTACACTGAAGTAATTACTTGCAGGTCAGTGAAAAATCCTGTAAGGTGAGTTTGTTAATTGTGTGTGTCTTCAGGGACAGTCCTGCCACGGCAGAATGAAGAGCACAGCCTCGGCTGTTCTTTCTAATGAGAAATTTAGATAACAACACAGAAAAGTGATGGGATTTGGAAAAATATCTGTAAATATCTGTGGTCAGCACTATGGGCAAATGACAGGGCCTGAGTTGATAAGTGGGACTCTTGTGCACAAAAGGTAGTTCACTGGTCATCTCTTAGGAAATTTGAAATTCTTTTGAAATGGCTGCTTAAAATGCCAATTTAATTTTTTCCCTTTTTTTTTTTAAGTTTTAAATTTTGTATAATCCTGTCAAAGCCATTTAAAATTCTCATTTTATGATATTATCTCAATTTCATCAAAATATGTGTTAATGAATAACACAGTAATGTCCTGGTATGGATAATTCAAAATTTCTGACAGGCTTTACCGTATAATAACACCTCAGATTTTCTATAGTCCCAGATCACCAATCACAGTGGAGATGATTATACATGAGAAAAGTTATTGCCAGCTAAACAAATGAGCTTTATCTTATAAATTACTAAATTGCTAGAGTACCCTTATGCATGACTAGCCCTGAGTTTTGATTACTAAATTCAGTGTTGGTTGGAATCATATCAAACTGAAGTTAACCACAATTGAAGAAGGAAATCCTTAAACCTTGGTCCAAGTGTAATATTAGTTTTACCTGCTGCTAATACAGTTGCATATCTGAGGTAATGCAGTTTAATAGTTGCTCTTTCTTACAGTCAGTTCTACTGTAGGAAATCCATGTTGTGATCTGAAAACCAGATAGAGCTCCATGCATTCCTGCTCTTTTCAGGCCAGAATGATTCACAAACGGACACCTTCCATGAAGAGGAAATACTTCATTTTTTTCCTCTCTTTGAAATCCAGTTCCCTTATAATCAAGTTGAAAATCAGGACTTCCTTCTGTTGCTGGGCAGTCTCCTGTCCAACCCACCCTAAGTGGGACTGTCATTTGTTAGCTGCTTGCAGTTTTGATGACAAAGAGGTGGTAGCTCTCGTCTGCCTTCCCTTGAGCCATGTGAAAGATCTTCCCTCACTACACAGAAAGAGGATGAGCAGAACCTGCCGCAGAGAATTTGGATGGGGAAATTTGGAGGAAGGAGGTTGGAGAGGAAAGCCTAGGTGTAAGTAATGGGTGAGAAGGGGATTAACTGAATGGGTAAGGAAGATTGAAACTGGGTGGAAGCACAAAGAGCAGCAACAGAAAAGCAATGCTAGAAAAACCAGTTTTTAATGGTGGAATAGAACTGGAGCTATACCTACCATAGCAGTTTGTTTTCCTGAAGCTAGAATAGAACTGAAGATTGTGAGATTTTTCCGTATCTGTTGTTAGCAAATTGCTGGGAGGCCCAGTGATTGTCCTGTGGAGCTCTGATTTTCATCTATGTTATTGAAAGTATGAAGTATCATAGCTGTAGAAAACTGCAGGAGAAAACCATGAGGGACTCAAAGATTTCAGCACTACTTATTGTCTGGGTATATATTGTGCTGTCATCCCAGGCATTTTATAATCCTATAAACACTTCAGTTCCCAAAAAAGTACTATTCTCCTTTAAAACGATGTGCCAGTTTCTCATAAAGTGCCTGAACTTGTTATTCTGTATAGTATGTTTTTTGTCACGGTGTTACCAAGTTTCCCTTTTGAGAGGAGGAAAGCAAAATAAAACTTATTCAGGGAGATGGGAGCCATCTGCGCCTGTTCCAAAGAACACCAAGGGGATTTCACCACTTTCTAGTTTTTTAATCAATGACAGATTGTGCTAAGTCAGGCACCCAGTAATTTAAGAAATGCTAGTTTCTGATTCATAGAGCTTTCTGAAAATTGGCTGAGTGAATATCTGGTGGCCCATGTTATTTTTGAAAACAAGTTCAGTGTATCTTTCCAAAGCAAACCATATGGCTGTTTTAGCTGATCAGATACAAATAAAAAATAAACATTTGAGCAGCACATTTTAAAGGCAGTATGCACCAATTAATATGGAAATAATTATTGCTAATTACTAGACCTGAACAGGAATGGAATTTTATTTTGGAGAAGAAAATAATGTTTTCTGCAGCTTTCCAAAACTGAATAAAACAATGCATTTTACAGAATGAAACAAACCCTTCAAATACTCAAAGTCTTTCAGCTTGATACACTAAAAGAATTCCACTTTGTTTTTAACTTTAAAAAAGATGTTCAATGTCTATTCATATTTACAAATGTATTTATTTTCAGGATGTTGTTATTTTTTCCTATTTGGTATATTTATACTGAAAGTAACTTTTTTGCATTTTGAAGAAGTTAGCTTGGGTGACTTAGAGTTTTAGCACAAGGATTTTTCCATTCTTCTTCCCCAGTTCCTTTCTTGAAATGAAGCATTGCTGAAATTAACCCTACCAAATGTTTTCCTTTTGTCAAAACTCCCGCAAACCCCTGGAAATTGCTGACAAGTTTGACTTCTTTCATATGCACAAGCAGTTCAAAGTTTTAATAATGCAGATAAAATACCACTGTAAGTTCGCTTTGCTGTATGTTCTACTTTAGTGATATATCCGGTTGTAAACCAGGTTTTCTTTAAAGTACACAGCAAAATTTAGGAACATTTAACCCAGTTGATTTCAATTATTCCAGCTTTTAAATTTTTATTTTACTAAAGCAAATTAAAAATTGACTTTGCTACATCAGAGCATTTCAGGAATTTGAATCAAGATACATGTATTTTCCAAGTGTTTTGTGTTATATAATGTTGTGTGCAAGTTAATTATGAGAAGAAAGTTTTAAATTAAGTTAATGTTTTCAAAATATGAGGTCTGCTTTTAAGCAGCACAGTGATACTAAAAATAAATAAGAAAAAGAAGCACAAGCAAAAGTGTGTACAGAAAAGATTCTGTGTAAGAATATAGAAGAAAGACAGACGTGAATGAAGAATGGTGGTCTTAACTAACTGGCTCTTCAAAAGAACTATCTTGCATACTAGAAAAACATTGTCTAGCAACACATGGAAGGCAGAGCTTCCCTTCTGGGTCATGGATACCATGGGAACATTTGAATCATCACTTGGAAGTTTGCTCCAATAAAGGCATTGCAGCTCTAGGTCTCTGTGCTAAAAGTGTTTACTGCTTGGGGAAGTGTCCTGCTGCTCATAGTCTCTGTAGTGTCCTTCACTCTGTAGTAACTGGGCTGCCACACGGTTCTCCTCAGTCAAGATGCATTTTAGTATTTCAGAATGAGTTATTAAGCCATCCTCTCCCCATATATAACGTTACTCATTAGTATATTCTAACAGCAAGGGTTAAGTCTGATTGGCTCCAAAATACTATGGAAGATCCCAATACAAGAGAAAAGCTCCATGAACATAAGCAGTAAAAATAATTTACTCTTAGGAAGTGCTTTTTATCTCTTGGCCCCACAGTTTGTATCTAAATGGTTGCATCTCTGTCTTGTGATTGGGTATTTTGGAGAATAAAAGGACAAAGCAATTGCTCAGCATCAAATAGCACAGCTCAGAGCAACCTCCTGATTTTGTGACTTAAAGCTGAGATAAAGTATGCTATTTTCTGTCTGATTAAACTCGTCATAATTAGGTTTATAAAAGGAATGAATATTCAATAAAGTGTCCAGCTGATGAGAGAGGAAGCCAAAATTTCATACCAAATATGATGCAAATTGTGATGTTTTCATACCTTTTTTTCCCCCATCTGTTCTTGTTGCTTATATCTGTTCTTCCCATACGTGGCTGTAATAAGAAAAGGAATGACTTTGCCCCTCCTCTTAGAAATATTATTGTTTCAGTGATATACATGAATGATTTGGTGTGAAAATGTGTACTGGAATTTCCATAAGGTATTTTCCTCCTAATTTTTTTTGTTCTATATCATAGAGAGGTCAAGTCATTATACATTTAAATTAGATTATTTTCTGGCGTTAAAGCACCTTTCAGTTTTCCAGGTTAGATTTTTCCTAGGTAATAAACATTAGTTGTTATTGCCACATTGTTTTAGCTCCCGTAGTTGTCTTTTTCCTACATGCTGAACCTTCCAGAGCTCCTTTGATCTTCCTTTGCTAGGCTCCCTTTGAGCAAGCTCTCTGTCCTCTCCACCTGTAATACACTCATTATTTCTGGTAATGCCAGCAGCCTTCCAATTCACTTGTTTCAGTCTGAGTTCAAATTGAACGTGGATTACCATAATTGTGGTAGTACACTTAATCACTGCACTTATTCAAGATGCTGCAGCTGTGTTTGCTTTCCCTGAAGATTCTGATTGTTCTGTACAATTCCAGGAAGAAAACATCTTTTCAGACTCCACTAGTTTTAATATTAGTCAGGGAACTTCTTATGGGGATTTTAGTCAACAGAAGTATATCGTATTTGGAGTTTCTTAAGGCTGTTTTGAGATTTTTGCTTACGGATATATTTGAAAACAATTGAAAGCCATGGCTGCATCTCAAACACAAGCAGGGTTTGATTTCCAGTATTGCAGCTCATTTTTTCAACAGAAGATTCCTAAAAATTCTACTACCAGAGTACAAATTAGAAAACAAGCATTCATATTCTAAGTGAATGTTCAGGTGGAAGTGAAAGCCAAGTGAAATCCTCTCCTTTTCATGCATCATGACCTTTCATAAATATTCTGTAAGCTCAAATCCTAAGCTCCACCTGTAGAAATTCATTTTGCAGTGAGGTGGCATAACTATAATTAAGGACAGAAATGATTCTGCAATTTGTAATCTAATTCAGGTCCTCAGTGGGTATGAATTATCAGACATTATGAACTTCGTTGGAGCTGTTCTTATTTATTCTTGGTACCTGACACACAGTTCATAAGCCTGCCAATACTTGTTGAGGGAAAAGAAAACTTGGCTTGCTTTCTCCTGGGCTCTTAAGCCTAACGCAATTTAAAAATGTATTGTTTTCTATTCAAGTAAAGAAATGAGACGAGGAATACAAAGCAGAGAGTGGAACAGCTGAGTTGGAAGGTGACATTTAAACAAGATCATTTGTTCTAGTGGTTTTGTATTTGTAAATGATCACGTATTATGATCTAAAGTAGATGGCTAAAGTTCTGATTGTAGGATAAATTCTGCATTGCTATTGTCAGAGTAATTATCTGCCAACAAGATGCTGCAACTCAGAATATCACCCACTGTTACTGTCTGAAATAGCTGCCATTTGCNATAATTATATATTATATATGCTATATTTTGCATATAATATTATATAATATTAATATTATTATCAAAATAGATTTATGAATCTATAGAAAAAATTTGAAGATGACAGTTGTTGGATGATAGCAGTTTGTGCAACCTGTGTTATAAAACTAGAGCCACTGTGTGATAATTTGATGCCAGGTCATCCTTTCTTCCCTGTGAGCAGGTCTCACTCCTTAGGTTTCCATTCAGATGATACAGGGTCCTTAATGCCCATGTCCTTAGTGCTGCCTCCTTTCTCCTAAGTCCCCACGAGCCTGAATCATTTGTTCCTGGGTGGCAGCAGGAACCATCTGTAAAAGCCAGAGTTTGGGGTGTTTTCTGTGACCTGTGTTCCCTACATAGACACTCACAGTAGATGCCCTGCTTGCCCTGGTCTTTGCATGCTTCTGCTGAATTCTTTGCATAAGTTTATTATGCTCAAAAGATTTTAGGGTGCATTATTTTTTCTGAGACTGTAACAGCCCTTGTTGAACAATAAAAACAAAGCTTAATGTAATTTTGATTTTTATCTTAGGATACTTAGTAATATTATGAGTAAAAATATCTATTATGGAGAAATATTTCAACANAAAAATGTATTGTTTTCTATTCAAGTAAAGAAATGAGACGAGGAATACAAAGCAGAGAGTGGAACAGCTGAGTTGGAAGGTGACATTTAAACAAGATCATTTGTTCTAGTGGTTTTGTATTTGTAAATGATCACGTATTATGATCTAAAGTAGATGGCTAAAGTTCTGATTGTAGGATAAATTCTGCATTGCTATTGTCAGAGTAATTATCTGCCAACAAGATGCTGCAACTCAGAATATCACCCACTGTTACTGTCTGAAATAGCTGCCATTTGCATTCTTCCTTTTTTTATTTTTTTTTTGTAGCTACTGATTTCACTGTCTTTCAGTTGAATTTTTGTCTTACTGTTTTAGCACAGCTGCATTTCACAAGGTGCAAGCAATCTCCCACCTTAGTTATGCTATGTATTTGAAAGACTATATGCTGCAAAGAGATTATCAAAATAGGTTATCAAAAATATATTTGATAATATAATATAATACATAANAGATGACAGTTGTTGGATGATAGCAGTTTGTGCAACCTGTGTTATAAAACTAGAGCCACTGTGTGATAATTTGATGCCAGGTCATCCTCTCTTCCCTGTGAGCAGGTCTCACTCCTTAGGTTTCCATTCAGATGATACAGGGTCCTTAATGCCCATGTCCTTAGTGCTGCCTCCTTTCTCCTAAGTCCCCACGAGCCTGAATCATTTGTTCCTGGGTGGCAGCAGGAACCATCTGTAAAAGCCAGAGTTTGGGGTGTTTTCTGTGACCTGTGTTCCCTACATAGACACTCACAGTAGATGCCCTGCTTGCCCTGGTCTTTGCATGCTTCTGCTGAATTCTTTGCATAAGTTTATTATGCTCAAAAGATTTTAGGGTGCATTATTTTTTCTGAGACTGTAACAGCCCTTGTTGAACAATAAAAACAAAGCTTAATGTAATTTTGATTTTTATCTTAGGATACTTAGTAATATTATGAGTAAAAATATCTATTATGGAGAAATATTTCAACAATCTGTGTGAAAGAGCTAAATCAGAGTGTGACCTTAAGTACAATTGTAGCTAAAGAACAGGCTTTAAAGGTAGAGCAAATCCATCTTGGAATGACTGCAGTCTCTGATACTTGATAGTGCATGAAAGGATGATTTATCTTCTGCTGTTAAAAGAGAGTACACTGGGAAGGCCTATATAAAAAAGTCAATGGCAGCAAAAAGCAGAGACATAAGGGAAGCTGGAATAGCTGCTCAATCCATAACAGTGTCATGTATTTGATGTAACTGCCTGACTTGGAAGAGCAGGATTATAATGAAGAGGTTATACATAAAAGAGGTAGATAATATTCCATTAGCTTTAAAAGAAAATCGAACAATTAGATTGCAAGCCGTGTTTCCAAATTATTACCTACAAGTAACAAGTCACAGACACATGCTTATGCAAGTCCACCTCAACCCCTCAGCTGTGGCAGCTGTCCACAGACATGCTCATAGCTCTCAGGAAATGGGGATGCAAAGACACCTCTACTTAAAAAGAAAATGAGGGGGAAAAAAAGATAAGAGGAAGGTATAAAAATAGAAACTTTAGGGGAATAATTAGCCACAAAGATATCTATGATAAAGGCAAATGTGATGCAAGAATGGATGAAGTTAGGCATTTCTAGGCGTGTGGGTGCTTTGTTGTAAAGGGTCAACATTAAAAAAAAAGAGCTTGAGAATAACATTGGCATTAAAAAAAAAAAGTGTGCTACCTGATAACAACTTAACTTCAGCCTGCAGATGAAAAATCCAATGTGTGATAATTTATGGCAGAAGAATATCCTTGGATCTTGCTGGAAAAGTAATCAAAATGTTGATGTTTCTGGGGATTTTGACTTCTATTCTTTCCGTGCTGGGTGTTAAACCTAGAGAGCAGAAACAGTGCTTTCTTAGGGAAGTTTGTTTGCTGAAGGAACTTATGTGTGTGGGTATCTTGGCTTTTGACAGAGGTTGAATGAACTGAATGGGTAACACTCCTTGTCTCCAGGAATATAACTTAGTCACACCACAATAAGGCAGAGTTTATGCTGGCATCATACTGATAAAAAACCCCCAACCAAACCTATCCTTTTTTTCAAAATACCTGTGTGCCCTGAAATTGCCTCATGATCATTGCCTCTCCTGAGCCTGAGTCAGAAGGTTGGAGCATTAGCCTTCATTTCTCATACAAAGGCAAGAGCCAAGCTATGCATGGACTCAGTGCAAAGCCAGCTGGCACCAGACCTTTCTGACTTGCAGACCTGATCTGGGAACTACAGGAGCCACTTCCAGAAAAAAAAGAAAAGTACTTGATTTTAAAGGAACTTTGTTGAAAATGAATTACAAACCAACTAGTGCATTTTAAATATTTCGTGAAAGATATACATGAGTAATACAATTTTATGTTCCATTAGGCAAGAAAATATTGCTGAAATCCTAATAAATCTTACAATGTGAAGAAATAGTAAAATGTGAAGTAATAGTAAAATGTGTTAGAGCTAGATTATCCCCATGCTTTAGATGCTTACTTGGTAGGGAATACATGTCTTTGTGTGTCTTTTCCGAAAGTAGATCCTTTAGCAAAATATGAGTGTTCCTGTTATTTATTTTGTAGTCATTATTGGAAAGCTGTCATTTTGCAAGTGTGTTAAGTAGATGCACTTAATTTACCATCCTCTAAGGAGATGATCTACTCTTTAACCTTGTTTATATTCTATGGTTACATAAGATAGTCTGATCATGTCTCGTTATGGGTTCTAGCTGCATTATTTCTTAAATATCTCCATTTTGCTTGATTCTTCTGTGCTTGACTTCCCTTTTTGACCCGATTAAAGCTGAAAACCTTAGCTTAAGAAGCATTCTGCAAAAATATCTGATTCTTCCTTTCTGTTTCTACCAACTCTTTAAAAAATGAGAAGTCACTGATTCTCTTGCAGCACATTACATATTTGAGGTTGTAGAATCTCCTCTGGAGAAATTCAAACCCATCTGGACACAACCCAGACTAATGTGCTCTAGGGGACCTTCCTGGGCAGGAAGGTGGGACCAGACTCCAGTGGTGCCTTCCAACCCTCCCCATTGTGTGTGTGATTGTGGGATAGCAGAGCTTTGGGCTGGAGCTCCTTGCTGCTGGTGAAAGTCTGTACACTCAGCCCTGTTCTTATCGGGTACCTCTGGCATCATTTGGCCGTATTTTTCTTTCTAGCAGATCAGCCAATATGTTTATCATTAACAATAATATCATAACAAAATCACAGTGTCTTTTCTCTGAGCCTTTATTTGTGGGAGAAAATAGAATGCTTGTGGAGAAAAAGAAAGTTTGATAGTTTTGGAATCATACTATTAGACAGAAATATATTATTTGCTCTCTTTTTTTGGCTAAGAAAGTAAAGCTTTTTGAAAATATAAAAAATTTTCTCTGGGGAGAGGAAAGTTGGTATCATGTGTTAAATATTTTACTGCAATAGTAAAATGCTTTGGCCTAGAAAAGAAGCTTTACTAAAAGCCATATAGTGAATTAACTAAATGCTTTGGGATTTTGGCTTGTTGTTTTTTTTTTTTACAAAAGAACATTTCCAACACAGTTCCAGAATGCCAAAATTAAAATGCACTATTGGGTAGTTATATAAAATGACCAAGACTTTTAAGGTAGCAATCAACTGGTGTGAGATATGTTTTCTCATAATTTTCATACTTAAGATAGTAATTATTAAATATGTGGGCTCTCACAAAAAGGTAAAGTAAAGTAAATTTACAAAAGTAAATTTCAGTCTTAACATGAATGTCTGGGAGAGTTAAAATAAATCATGTTAAATCTAATAATTTCCTTACTCACTTAGTGAACTGTGAATTAAAGTGTTGAGCTGTATATCTATTTATGGATTAACAGATTAGTGCTATGTATTCAAGATCCAGCAGCATCTCTTAGACCCCAGCTCCATTGGGTTATAAAAAGAACATTCTTGGGAAATGATGAACTTTTGCATTACTGAAACATCGTCCTTAGAGGTTTTCACAAGGTTTTACTTCAAGGGACTGAAGGCAGTATTAGAGAAAACGGATTTCCAGAGTCATGATGGCACAATTATAACTTTGCTCCTGAAAAAGAGAGACCCAAATGATATCAGGAATTTGCACAAGGCCCATTTCTCTTCTCTCCATAAAATAAGTAATTTGGCTTGGACATTTAGCAAAGCTTATGAAAGCTATAATTTGCTGGGCATTTCTCTTTGCTGTATTCCATTTCCATTTCTGATATTTTGTTTTAATAGAAGGGCTTCTGCAAGACTATGCATTTGTTTTGATATTTATTTCATTATGTCAAATCTGAAGAAATGACTAATTACATTAGTAATACAATACTTTCCAGAAATTGTGTTTAAAGATACATTGGACTGAAGTACAGTTCATATCAATGTTTGAGATGAAAAAGTCCAGAAAATTTGTATGTGCCATGTCAAAAGCGCAAAAACCAAATTATATTTCTCTCTCCATTTTACAGAGTTCTCATGTCAGCATGTACAAGGTTAATGTGAACAATAATCTCCTAAGATTTTTGTTCCTTAGGCGCCCCTTGTTGAACGAAAACCCTGGATAAATATGTCTGCAAGAAGTGTGTTGATGCTGTAGAATAGTGGAATAATTTCAGGACTGAGAAGACAAAACCTGCACTTTGCACAGATGTGATAGAAGTCACCAGGCAGTGAAGGAGAACAAGGAGGCTTCCTTTTATGAGAACACTGGAATGTTAACAAGAGTTGTGGCTTCTGCAGTGGCAAGAAAATAGACTATATAACTTTTTTGGGGGAGAGGGGAGGGGGAACCCCAAACAAACACTCAAAACAAAAGAAAAACCTTTTGTGATTCCTTAGCATTGTATACTTTTCTCATGCTACTTACCACAGATGACATAAAGTGGGGCAAGTCTGTAAAAAACAATATTTGGCTCACAAGCTGGAGGCGAAGTGCTTAAGATTTCAGGGTGTACAAAATAATTGGATGTTATGAAGAAATTTGAGAAGCAGGAGGAGAATGGAAACTAAGAAAATCACCATTTTCCTTATAATGACAGAACTCTGTTGAGTAATAATTTGTCTGTTGCAGAATTTATCATAGTTTGATTCAAGACACCCCTCACTCTCACAAGGGTTAGCTGACCTAGGTTCTTGCCTTCTCAGGAAACCTTTGTCTCTTTATTGCAAAGTCTTATAGTGGAGAGCAAAGTCTTGCCTTCTGGGTTGAGTATTTTTTCCACATTTACTTGACATTTTAAAGAATCATTCTACATTTTAGGAAATAATGGGAGGGTTTTTTGACAATTAATTACAATATTGGGGATTCAGTGGAAATAACTTCATGCAGAATGTAGATCTTTGTGGATGTATTACTGTTGAGACAGAGAGGAGGACAAAATGGAGTTAAGAAAATAGGGGGACTGTTGGCAACAGAAATGCAGGCTCAATTTCTTTGCTAATAAGGTAAGAAAAAAGGTAAAGACTAGGAATTCTTTTCATTAAGTACAAAAGTGCCAAGGCTACTGGTCATTTAGTGACCATTTGCCATCTCCTTGTAAAGTTAAATTATTATGATATATGTGTTACACAGGTAGGTATGTCAGGAAGAGAAAAACACACTAGTGGACAATCTGTGATAAGGTAACTGAAAGGGGAGCTCTCCAATTTATCTGTTGTTATCCAAGCATTACTGTACCTTCCACTCTGGTCTCTGATGTGGCTCATCACCACAAAGACCTTCCAGCTGGTAAGGGAAATGAAAAAGGCAGTTCTGTCTTATCTGATAAATAATTTTTAAGCAAGGTTTGTAAGGAATCACAATTTCATAGGTGAAGCATCTGAAGGGTTTGTTTTGAATAATATACCTTCAGAAGATGAGAGTTCCTTCATGTGTTCCAGTGGTAGATCTGAAAACTGCTGTGACATTTCCAGCTAGGTGACTTGCTACAATCAATGTTCCCCTCTCCCTGTAGGCGTTGGCTTTTATTTATCCTTAGGCCACTAAGGCTACAACAGCTGTATAACAGTAGGAATTTCAAGAGAAGCATATTATACAACCATACAACCATCTGATCAACCCCATGCTGAAGGAAAACTTTTAATAAACTTTAAAATATTAATAATGCAAATAACTTTGAGAAATTACTGCAAGTTTCGTATTTGCATTAGGTTCAGATAGAAAAGGAAAACAAAAAAAAGTTAAAGACAAGTTTGCAAACAGATCATCAGAGGCTGAAATCAGGTAAATATATTAATTCATATCCTATAACTTTGAACAGAAGTGATCCTAGGGACAGCAGTATGTGACAGCATCATGACAGGACTGCAGAAAGAAACAGCGTGGGTAGCATGTGTGTGCGTACTTAATGCCTATAGCTGCTCAGCCTGCTCTGAAAGTAATTCCAATAGTGAAATACACATTCTGACACATAAACGTGGCTTTAAACACTTGACAGGCTTTGCTGATGTTGCACATGAGATGTGTTTGCTGAACGCATGACTGTCATCTGAGAACGTTACAGCGTCAAGGCACAAGGATGTATTGTTATTGATTGTATTTTAGCTGCAGTAGTTTTGAAAAATAAAAAATGTCTTCTGATTATTTTGCCCTGTCTTGAAGAATGTTGGATAAGTTGCACAATCATTCTAATTAATTCTTCAGTCACTGTTGTAGATTCATCCTTAAATGAAGCTGTTCTAGAATAGGCCAACTATAAATCTTGTAGCCTTGCTGATGTTGCAATTAACAGTTCAGCCATTGGCAAGGAAATGCATGTAGATTAGACCCCTGAAATAGTAAATGAGGATGGTGGATACTTCAAGTGACATATTAATAAATTACTTGCTTAACGTGAATACAATAACCCATACATTTCTCAGTGTTGTAAAAAAATACATTATATTCAGCAATTAGACTTTATTCTTCAAAATCTAATGAGCCCTTAGGAAAAAGACACTGGAATAAACATCATAAGCTGGCTAAAAATGCTTAGAGTGAGTGTTCATTAATACCTTTTGAGCAAACTGAAATATAACTAGTCCTTAATGTCTTTCTGCAGTGGGAGAGAAATGAGCTTGCCTGTACTGAGAACTTACCAGGGAACAGGGAAATGAAAAAATGAACTTATATTAAGGAAACATAAATGAATGTAGGGAGGAACTGGAATTTTGAGACCTGGTTCTGTACTCCTCTGCATTCCAAGCCCGTAATATTGTAGTTAAAAAACAATGTATTTTCAGTGTAATCACAAGAATAATGAAAGCAAACATTTAAATACAAGTGGAGTTGTAAGTGTTCTCCATAACACTATCTGCAGTGTACCTAGGAGCTATGTTAATTCTGCTCAGGGTTGAGCAAAGTAGCTAAAAATATCCAAAAAGTAGTAATAAGCAGGAGACATGGGAAGAATGATTAAGAAAGGAAGTGAAAATCCATATAACAAAAAATAGAAGGTTGGTTATGTTGTTCCTATTAATGGATTGAACCATGTGAAGTGGAAGTGGTTAACTGATCCCTGTGCAATTCATATGTGATTGTATGTTTAGCTCATATTACTGCCTTTGGAAGCATATCAACGTATCTGCCTTAATTGTTTTGTTTCGATTTTTAAAAATATTTGTGAGAACTATGACTCAATAGCAATTGAGTCATAATAGCAAGGAATACAGATTTTAATTTGATTTCCTTGATTGTAAAGCAATGCATTTCTTTAAAATGGTTCAGCTTTGAAGATGCTCGCAGAGTTTCAGCCTGTTTGCTCTCTGAACTGAATTAATATAATACCAAGCAAATGAAATGGAGCAGTTTTCCTGAGCTTCCTATGGTGGTAGAATTTTACAGTGTCTGAATTCTACTCTCAGAGGGAAAGGCAGAGACAATTTGAGTGAAAATATTGTATTAATATTGTATTATTATTGTATTGTAACATCTGTGAGGATATTCCTTTATCTGTGCTTTACTGTCAATTTCAATGCCTTTCTTTCAGCTTTTACACAGAACCTTGGTTTTGCCCTTAAGCCGTCACAGGCAGGGAATTGAGGAGTCAACTTACATTGTTTTTCTTCAGTGCTTCAAAACCAGTGTTTGAAATATACAGAAATATTCACCAATAATCATGATTTTTTTTCTCTAAAATGTGAATGAGAAGGATGACCTAGTAGTGATGAACTTCCTTATCACTTTCAACACTTGCTTTGGGAATCTTCTGTGTGGCTTTTCCTCTTTTTCCCATGTCCCAGAAGACATTACAATTTTTTTTAATGTTGTGATACAATTCGTGTGTGGTACCCCTTACCTCTACATACTACTCCAGAAGTCTGATACAGAATTTTTTAGGTCAAAAATACAAAATTTACAATTTTTCAAATGCAACAGTAACCACTTCTAAACTAATACCAGGCCACCCATTAGAATGACATAAAAATACAGTCAAGACACAAGTACAAGGTAACATTCCCTGAAGGAAGAGTAACATGTGATTGATTGTGCAGATGCAGAGTAGAATAGACAGAATAGAACAGACTATTTCAGTTGCAAGGGACATACAATGATCATCTAGTCCAACTGCCTTAGATAATTTTGTTTTCCAAGTATTTCAATGACACTGGAAGTAAGAGCAACTGCTATAAAACAAAGAAAAAAAACCACAGAATGCTGTTGCTGGGCTTGCTCATGAAGGTCAGAGAATTAAATGCCCTCTTTCAAAGCAAAAAATGCATGCTGTATTTTCTGTATGAGCAGCCTGTTTTCAAGGGTGAGCATGCTACTCCCTTTGGTATTAGAAGGCAGTGTTATTTTCATGATTATTAAATTACTTGGCTTTTGATTCTACCTGTTCCATAATATAATTAGAGCCATATCTAATGGCAGCAAGATGAGTCTGCAAACCCTGTTGTGCCAGATATGCAGAATTGAGCACTGCATGGGAAGTGTAATTGCTGAGCCCTTTATAGAGCATTCACTGCTTGACTCTAAACTGGGAAGGGCTGCAAACAAATTAGAAGACAGGATTAGAATTCAAAATAGTGTGGACAAGTAGGAAATAGAAAAAACCACACCAAACCCCCAAAACCTAAAAAATGAAGGGCAGTACTGTGAAGCCACGTGCAAAGTATTGTGCTTTTTACAATGCTGGTAATTGACTGCAGAGTAGAAAGTGGGGTATGCTTGGCTTAGCAGCACTTTATTGAATCTATCATTCTGCTGTTAAAAGGAGGAAGGAAAATAGCAAGGGGTAAAGGGTATAGAATAGTTTGTGCTATTTTTAACATAAGCTGAACAGAAGTTTCAATATTATCTCCAGGTGTGTGTACCAGACTGCAATTTAAGGATGAGAAGTTTACTTTGGAGAAGGGAAGTAGGAAGGGGAAGGTTACAAGAAGATCTTTGAGAAACAGTTGTAAACCCCAGATTGTTTTGTTTAGACAAGCTAATGTATAGCTGCTGTACTGAAAACATCAGAATTATTTCCTGTCAGCTGACTCATGAAAACCATGAGATGGCTCTTGTCTTGTCCCTCTTGTAAGAGTCCTTGCTTTTAACTTCAACTCGTTTTATGTACTTCACTTCACAGCTGAGCCAGGAAAGAACAGTGGAGTTATCCAAGGTGACTTGGTGGGTGGCATAAACACATGACCTGAGATAAATTTAATTTTTGGAGTTTTTTTAATGGAACCTTACTGAGAACAGACATAGTAACAATCTTCAAACATTAAAGATTACTGCAAGGAGGAAGAGACCACATTGATCTCCATATTCATTGTGTGTAAGAGAAAAGGATGGCAACTACAGCAGGAAAATTTTAGATATTAAGATTAGTTTCCCAGCTATAAGGATTGTTGACACTGCAGGGCATTTCCTAGGAGGGCTGTGTAGTCCCCATCAGTGGGGATTGTGAAGAATACAGTAGGTAAGTATCTGTCAATCTTGCTTAGGTGTAGTTGAGCTTGTCATGAGGACTTTTTCTGAAGACTTCCTTGAAAAGAGCTCAATTTTTCTTGTTTGCCTGTTCTTACACACATAAAACCCACCCAAAGCAATAACAACACCCTTTCCCCCCCCAAAAATCCCCCAAACCTAAATCAGCTTACTTCTAATTGTTTTATATCAGTGAAAGTGAAAACCTAAACAGTGAAATTTCTACAATAAGAATCAATATGTATGTGCCAAGCCAGAAAATGGCTACTGGCATATGATCACACATGGATTTTTTTAAAATTAAATGCTCGGAACATAAAGGCCAGATGCAAATTATCCCAACTTTTATAGCTTCAAGCTGACTTTATTAAAACCTCCAAAGACTTTCTGAAGTAACAGTATTGCTCTGCTTTGCTTGTAAAAAGTAAGTTTAACTCTCTGATACATACAGAGTAATGCAAAATTAGCTACACAAGACAGTTTTTTGTTGGTATTTTTTTTGCAATGACTTTTTTAAAAAAGAAACTCTCATTTTTAATTTCCTTCCTATCTATTTTACCAGAATCTCTTTTAAAAAGATGTTTAGTCAGTCAGTGGTGTATTCTGGCAAAAGACAGCTGGATAAAATTATAGCAGATAATAAGAAACTCACATTTATCATACTGACTGATTTTTCAAAACATTCAACTACATCAAAGTGTAAATACTATCAATCTTTGCCTGGTATATAAATCTTCCTGAGAACACACCCTACCAGAGCAGTTTCAGCTGGAATCTGCTAATTTCTCTTTCCCACCACCTGAATGCTTCTATTGCCATGACAACTAACAAGTGCTAACTCACGTCAAGGTTGAATGGGAAAAAACAATGTTTTGTAACCAGCTGATGTGCTTCAAAAATTATGCAAAGGGGAGTTTTTTCCAGCTAGTTAATGGTGCATGTTCAGTACATAATTTTTAGCAATGCTACTAGTTAATGAAAGAATGGATACCCACTGATTAAAGATATGTCAGAATTCGTAATTATGTATGTCATTTTGTAGGTTTGTTATGAGAGAGATCTACTTTACTTCTGAATAACCTGTGTCTGCTTAGGAAGACTAAGGTGGAAAGAAATGGCTCCATCCCATTTAAGATGACATATGCAGCTCAAAAAAATGGGAACTTTGGGCTGGTTGGAAGTCAAGGTAGGCAACAGGCAACTAATTTAGTGTATCAAAACTTTGAGCCCCAGAACCATCAAGGCCTGGAATGTTAAGTGCTTTGCATGCAGCAAAAATGGTGTTTTGGTGTAACTGGGTGGAAAACCTAACACTTAATCTGTTTTTAAAACCAGGATGTTTTGATTTCCTTTCTAGGAAATTGAATTCCTACTGGCTAGGCTGAAGATCCTGTTTTGAATTAAGTATTCTTACAATTGAACATGATGGCACACCTGATGGTCAGGCTGTTAATCTATTGATCTATTGATCACACTTTGGTGGCATTCTTGTTTGTTTTTGTTTTTTTTTTTGACTGCAGAGACCTGGATATAGGCACCTAACTGTAAGCTATCATATTCCCAGCCCTTTGCCCACTATTTAATATGTAACTGCAAGATAAGGTATGTTTCTAGCTTAGGAATGCAGTTCTTTCTCAGAAAAGAACCATGAAAGCTTAGCACCTATCTTGTGTCTCAGTGTGGATTCCACTAGACAGCTGAATTTATAATGATTGTTGAGTGCTGGGCCTTTAACCTTGATCTTCTGCCATTGGCACTGATAGGAATTTAGTAATTCCTTTCAAGTATGCAGAAGATTAAGTCCTTGGTTTCTTCTGTATAACAAGTTGTGAAGAAGATTAGCAATTAAAACTATAACTGTAGAGTTGTTTTTCTTTGGGGACACAAAGATTCAGTGAAAAAAAAATTAGGTTCATTAGAAATCTTGACCTCTTGAGAGGTGAGAGAGAAAATCCTGCAAAATGTTAGATGCAAAGGCTTACTGTTTCCTAAAAAAGCCTTGGTATGTTCTCATATCTCTCAAAAACCCCACTCTCTGTCAAGCAGAATGCTTAGGAATAATTTTCATTTTTATTTGCAGTTAAGAAGCTAAAGGACAGGAGGATGGGATGGCAGATGAATTGTCTCTCATTAACAGAAATTCTTGGGGTTGGCAGAGCTTGCAGGGTCCATAGGAGGAATACAGTGAAACATAAATTGTAATAGGCCTGAAATCTCATGTGAACTACTATTGAACCAGAACGAGGGAGAATGCAGCCAAGATGTATAGAACCTGAAATCTGCACCATCTGAATTTGTCACCCAAATTAACTGCCTGTGTGTCTTTGGACTCTCAGCAAGAAGAAATTATTACAGCTTTTAGATCTAAATCACAGCTGCTTAAAGCACTATGACCTTGCAAGGGAAAGAAAGGTAATGTTTTTAATCCAAGCAATAGAAATGCAAGTTAGAAGTGACTTGTGTTTTGCAAAGGCACACAGAACTTTCCTGGAGGGGGCTTGTGTACACTGTGGTGTCCCTGACCAGTGCCAGGCCACCTCCTGAGATTCTCTGCCTATTTTCTCTACAGCTTAACCACAACCTCCCTTGAGGTGGGGAGAATGGATGAGAAATATAAGACCATGTCTAGGAATGGAATTCAAAACAAGGGGAAGAAACAGAGGGTATCCACTGTGTTGGAAATATACTTTCTTCAATTACCTGCTTAAGTCTCAGCAGATGTAAGAAAAAATGAGACTGCTTAACCTGAGTCAGAAAAGGTGGCTGAACAACAAGTCAGTAGGATCAAACCAATGAAATAACAATGAAATAGTTGCCAAAGGGAGTGATTATATACAGAAGTATGACAAACCTCAAAATTAAATGTCAGTGACAAATGTCTTTGAAGGGTAAAAGAATAGAGAATGCTTTCTAATGAGAAATGCAGAGATTAATTTATGTCTGAATGAATATTACAATCTAGCTATTTAACAGCTTCCTAGAGTTAATTAGTGATGGATGAAGGGTCCAGCTCACCTTGCCTGCTTTTCAGGGCCAAATAAGGTTTAGTTGGAGTCAATAAGGTTCACACAGCCATCCTGTTCTAGAAACTGAGAAGCAGACTCTAACATGAAAATGAAGAAATCAAAATCATTAAGCTTAGCATGTAGTCTAAAAATGAGCATTTGTCACAAAAAGTATATCTAAATCCAGAAGAAGGAAATTAGTCATTTTATAACATAAATAAAAGGAAATCTTTTTCTAATGAAGCTGTGGGAGTTGAATACCTGCTATGGCAGGAGATGGATTGTGCAGAGCACCACTGCTCTGGAAGTGGCAGAATATAGTACCTGAAGCAAGGAAGCATTGTCTTGAAAAGAGATGCTAAGGGCTGACTCAGAAGCATATTTTTGCCAAGAAGCTAATTTCCACTCTTTTATGCTTTGAATACTGCTAACTCTATTCTTGATTTGCAAGGAGAGGACACTGACTAACAAGTTGTGTCTGACAAAATTTCTTTGAGAGGTATTAAAGTACACTCAAAGTGCTTTTGCTCTAGTCCTATTTCAGATTCTAGTTGTTATATACAGAAATGGGAAGAATAAAAGAGTCTTCCAGAACCTGTGTGCTTGAATCTATTTTGCATACTGAACTGTATTTTTACTATTTTGAATTTAGAAATCATGGGCTTTTGCAAGTATTAGTTAACTTTTCGTTTCAATGAATTATTATTTTGGAGGGGAAACTTCTTCTTGTGCTGGTGAGAACCAGTCACAATAATCAAAACACCAACTTATGTTTTGGGGAGGGATGGGGAAGAAATATTTATCAGTCTTGATAGCAAAAATATAACAACTATATTCCACAGAAGCCAGATAATATTACACCAAGTCCACCAATTATTAATTTTGTAAAAATTGGTGTAGTCTTACTCTGGTATATTAATCTACTAGCTGATTTTACAGTAATGTAATTACAGTACTTCAGTAAAAAGTAAAGTAGAAGAAATAACTTATAACAACAGCAGTAGTTGCGAGTTGTCTACATAAACCTTAATAAAGTCAATCCTGGTAGGTGAGCATGTTCTGAATTAGCTTTATCAGTTTCCCAAACTGCAAAAGAAGAAAAGGAGAAAAAAGCTGATGTAATGCCTAGTGAAGTACCCTGTGAAATGAAGCAAAAGGTGAGACAAGATACTGAAAAAGAGTGCAACTGGCCTGCAATACATCCCACAAACCAAATGTCCTGGTATATTAAGCATCTGGTGTTGTGTTTCAGGCTTTTCAATTTCTGTGGACAGCATGGGAGCTCAAAGCATGGCTTTGCTTTTTCAAAGCCCTGTGAAACTTGAAAAACTGGGAGAGGAAACAAACCTCTTTGAAACACAATGATGGATTTGAGACTTCCTCTTTTTGCTGGATGTGACTGATAGGCAATGATGAAAGATGCAAAAGATGTTGTCTTTGCACAGTCCAAATCTTGATTTTTGCCTTCCTGGATACACAAAATTCTAAGGCTGTTTAAAACCAGGAATGCAAATGTGGTTTGTTTTTTTTTTTTTTTCCAGGAGTGGTGCAGGATTGGACAGTTGCAGGACCAAATTTGTTAGGGAATTGCAGTAAGCTAGAGAATGTGAAAATTTCTGCACAATATCAGTGGTGCCTGTGCAAAAACATTCACTTCCACACTTTTCCTGGAAGGTCTTTTGGGAGGTGATGAGGAATGTGTGACTCAGAGCAGCCTGTCTTTCACTGATTCCCCTGAAGTATTAGCCAAGATGCAAAGTGCCTCTGAGCCTCTCATCATTCTCTTATGACTTCTCACTCTGCAGGCCAAGCTAGACAAGGATGTAGCTCCTTTGTTTTCTCATTTGGGGAAATCTTGGTGCCAACTCTCTAATTAGCCAGAGTCTATGGAACTGTGACTACTGTTGTCCAGAATGCCTCACAGCATCTCTCTTTGATGGAACGTTTGTATCAAATTAGAACCTATTTTATCCTTAACAAAAGTTTATTGCTAGAAGAAATAATTGGTTCATTTTTTCAAATGATTTGAAGGTCACTTGAAGAAATCTTTACACACTTCCAATGTTTTCTGAAGAGACATTTTGGATCAGAAGAAAACTAAGATCTAAGCTGATGATAACTTGCTTCTTCCCTGGGTTCATTATTTGGTGTTTTCTGATATTAACCGTAACATGCTCCAGTAAGAGGAATCACCATCGCTTATTCCAGTGGCAATGGTTTGATGGAAAATGTGGCTGCAATATCATTCTGTATGAAAGACAAACTGTGAGTGTTTGGTCAGTGTACAAAGAAGAAAAATAAATATGAGGTAATAAAAAATAGGAGCTAGAGTGAAAAGCTAAAATATGCAGAACAAGGCTGGCACAACGTGTCAGGTAAAGACTTCTTCCTCATCATCTTTTTTCCTCCCTGCTGAGGCTTGTTCACTATCTAGTCCTGCATATTCATATGCTGGAATTGAGTGTCAATTTTGCAAACTAAGTAATGAATCCATCAGTAATATTTTTCTTTACTGTGTGGTTGAAACATAAAAATACAAGAAAATGTAGGAAATAAAAGCATAGAAATCTGAATAAAAGCTTGATCTGAATTATATTAGATATGTCTATCAAATTCAGAAAATTAGGGACTAGCCCCAGGTGCTAACCTCAATAAGTTCTGAATTCACTGAATTGAGCAACAGAGGTCTGATGGGAAAGAAGTGACTTTGTCAACATGATATATATTAGGCTGCAGAGCCTATACATTGAGGTGAAATTCAATGCTGTTCTTCAAAGAGTTGCAGCTCATAACTCACACCCATGGAATGGCCCATGGCATAACTGGAAAGCCCCAAGGAGCTATCTAAATTAGTGCAATCTGTCTCTGCCTACAGGCCAGCAGCACTGCAAGTTCTCTGCAGCTCTACCTGCAACAGTCCTGCTTTTGAAAAACCTGCTCCATTTGCTGGTTTGTCTCAGGCATGTCCCTTTTTGGAGGGTTTGTGAGGCACTTTTTAGAGACTTTATGCCAAACCAGTCATTTCACTTATCTGGAAGTGATGAACAAAAACCTCATCCCAGGAAAACAGTATTGAAGGCTTCAGATACACAGGATAGAACTGTCTGTGTTATTGAGTGATACTGATCTGTTATTGCTGCAGAGAAGAACTGAATCTGAATAATCCTTCCCATAAGATAGAAGTACTTAAAACTGTGAAGTGTGAAGATGATAGTAGAATGGTTCTTGTTGCAAGACTAGAAACCATGACAGTGCTTGTTAAAGCTGTTGAAGAATCTGTAAGTGAATGATCTGGTGAGATCATCCATATTAGTGCGAACTGCAGCAGACTTAGCTCTCGGCTATCTGCAGTAGAGTTAAGAAATATATAAATCAGGGTGGAACTTTGTGTGTAGATTCTAAAATGCAGATGATATTTTTGCACTTTTGAGTAATCTGGGGTCCAGTTTTGAAGAACTGTCATGAAATTAGAGCTATTAGAATGGCTGGAAGCCATTGAATCTGAGAGTCTCTGTATACATGGAAAATAATGGTTCAGAACAATACCAGGGCTGTAAAATTGTATTAAGAAGTCACTTGAATAATGAAGGGTTTGTACTGGTTTTGGTGAAGCCATGTCAATTTTACTTTAAGAGTGTTGAATAGAAGATAATCATAATCTATTTAAATAGGTGATTTCTTTTCTTTCTAAGAAAAAATATTTTAAAATTGTTTTCTGTACTAGCTATTCTAAGACTTTTACTTCTGGATCATCTTTCACTATTCACCTGAATTCTTGCAAATAAACACATTTCTGACTTCTGATTGAGAACTTCAGAACTATAATTTAAAAACCTTGTTAGAAAAGTTGCATCAAAAATATAATCACAAAAGCAAAGCCTAAGGTATGGCCCTATATTAAAGCTAACTGACTTTATAGTTGACATAATATTTCTGCAGAAAACAAAGGTGTGTTTTATTTGCAGTAGGTCAAATGTTAAATCAAACCATGAAATATTTATAATTTTTGCCAATTAAATATTTCAAAAGTTTTCTTAGAAGCTTCCACTGTGAGCACTCCTATATTAGTGCCATTCAAAACAATAATGAAAAGTAAGACAAAACCTAAGGACTAATGAAGCAGTGCACAACTAACTAAGGTTAGAGAGAAGTTGGCAAGGAAAGGAAGCCAGGCTTCCAAAGTGCCAGGTTCAGACTCAGTTTGCAGTATAAACCTGCCTGTTCATGCTTTTAGCACGCAGGGGAACTGAGCTGATTGGCACACAGTGTTTTCTGGATGGCTTTAGATCAAGCAGCTCAGTCTCTTGAGACAGACATTCCCTCTCCCACTGAAGATAAGCTTTTCTCTCTACTTTTCCTCAGAAGTTAAAGAAGAGTTTTATGCTTACTTGGCAATGTAAAAATAGTACTGCTGAATATGCTTTTAACTCTTAAATCTGCTTCAAACTAATTTTATTTTTAAAATCCATAACATTAACACTGCTGAAAATTCTGCAACTCTTGGAAGACGTCGTGAGAGACTTTGGTCCTAATGACCTGTGAGCTGTACAAACCATCAGGGACTTGTTGAACATCTATTTCCCAGGTGGTCAAGACAGACAATACCTTCTGAAAAGAGGCTTTCTGTGGTGTGATACAGGCAGCATGGGCTTAGCAAATCAGGCTGTAACCAACATGCTGGCTAAAATATCCATTATTTTGAGAAACACTTACTGGAGGAAAAATTAAATTTAAAATTTTTGAAAAAATTCTTAATTCTAATTTTTTTAAAGAATTTTTTTTGGACAGCAGACAGGTTATTCTATCTCTAGAATGTTGGTTCTAAAATGTAATTTCTGGTAAGAGCTGTGAGGATCTAGGGGAGAAGAATCAATATTTAAAATAAGATATCATTCATTACTAAGCAATATATTTTCTTGTACGTATATTTTTTCCTCCCTGACAAAAACTAGATTTCACAGGTTTAAGAAGGTAGTTCTTCAACACATAGCACTTGTGTAACCCTATGGACTACAGGAGGTTGAGGAATGCATGGGAAAAGCAGCTTTTGCAGACTTCTTTTTGCTGCTCAAACAATCAAATTGCTTTTCCTATGAGCAATTACTAACTGTGAGAGCGTATCTTGAGGTAATGTGGTATTGTGTCCTCCCAGTGTTGGAAGAAAATATCCAGATCAAAGATTATCTCCGTTAGTTTTATGACATAAGCCCTAAGTATGGTAATTAAGAAGAAGTAGTGCACATCTGGTATCTTGTGATAATGGATCATCAGAAGTGAAAATTACGTGACAGTTTTATACAATGTATAGTTCCAATCCCATAGAACTCTTAAAAGACAGCATTCATGGGAGTAAGTAATGGGTGGAAAGAAATTGATTAGAACCACCTGCTGTTTGCTGTGAGATGTTACAGATGATTATGATACAAGAAAAAAAACCAAAACACTTGTTTCAATAAAATTTGGGATAAAAATTACATCTGATATCACTAGATAGGAATATAAGAACTGTTAAAAATTATAACATCAAGCATCTAAAAGCTGCAAAGCATTTAGTACGTAGCAAGGTAGGGCAGAATATTAAATAGCTGCAAATATGGAAAAATAAAATATGAGCAAATAGTACTATTCTTTTATCATCAGTAAGTAGCTTTAGGCATAAATAGTCCTCTTGAAATCATCTAGAATTTTTTTTCTGTGCAAAAGGAATAAAGTTTTTTAAATAAGAGGAAAAACTACTAAAAGTTTAATAAGCACCCTGTGAGAATTGTGTTAATTATTGAGGTCCTACAAGGTCATTGTTGGTAATTGAAATCTGATCACTTTTAAAACCCAACATGCCCAAGCCATTGCAAAATGTTGTATGTAAGTACACTCTTTAAAACATTCCTTGAGGGAGCATGAAACAAAAACAGTAATTCAGTATTTTTTAAGCAGCAATATACTTTTAAAACTTGTTTAGTAGAAGCTTAATTGGAAGTCATAGATTTAAAAGAAATTATATGAGAAGGTGGAGAATTCTTTGGAGCTGAGCAATGGAGAGGAGACATTTTCAGAGCTGTGTAAATGAGTTACAGACATGGGCACCACAGCTTCCATCATTAGGAAACAGCCATAGAGAAAACTTGAGGTAACAGTGTTGTCTCAGTCCCATAAGTGATTTAAGCCTTTTGGACTGTACATTCAGAGGTATTTTCCATAAAATAAATGTTGGAATTTCTTTGAAGTGTCTATTGACTTTCAGCAGAACTTAGACACTTGAATATACATAAATAGAAATGGCACTGGGAGGGGAAGATGTTTAGCAGAAAAAAATGGAAACAATTATTTTGTAAATACAATGTCTGCAAATGAGAAAAATATAATCCAAAAGTGGAAGTGCTGAGTCCATTTTATCTGTTAACTGGAAAAATAAAAGAATAATAGTACAGTGAACATAATATTCATGTGTACAAACTGTGTAACAGAAAAAATATACAAATCCAATAATAACTTGAGTAATTTAACTCTTCTGGTTCCTTTACACCAGTCAGTTATTCTGCTGTGTTCCCCAAGCATACAAGTTGAAGATTGGCTGGGTTTGAAAAATCGATTTCTCTGTACTTTATCAAGCTTTCAGATCTCTTTGATGACAGCTTCTTAGAGCAGTCAGTCAAACTCCCATGACTGTCTAAAATAAGGTGGCAGCTGGATTATTTTCAGACATAACCAGTGCTGCCAAATGTCTTTCAGTGAGTCTCTTGCTAGTTTATCATACTTTTTATTTCTATTTAAGAATTGCCACCTTACATACCACCTTAATTTCCTTTTTTGAGGGCTTGGGTGTGTCCTGTATACTTACAAGGTATTCAACTGCTATGTGAAAATGTAGTACCATCAGCAAAGTAAAAAATATCATTCATGAATGCTAAACTTCTTCTTTAAATCATAAGGTATCTGGAGTACACCTCAATAAAGATTTTTTATTTTTCAAGAATTAGGATGAAGAAATCTCTGAGGATGATAAACAGTACCGTGTTACCGGTTTGGCTAAAAAAAAGAGGAAAAAATGAAACTAAAACACAAAAGACCTTAGAAAATTGTCTTAGTGAAGGCAATTCTTTATACATGTTAATACATAGCAAATAAAGATTGAATTATATTTTGAATTATCCTCTTTAGAGCAGTGCTGATTTGAGAACAATTCTGATTTGAAGGGGACAAAATAAAACCTCAGTGAGTTATTATTGGCAAAGCCAGAGAAAATTCTTATTCAGAGAAGTGCTATTACCTGAACAGTCCTTGTGTGCTTCTAAACAGACTTGTGCACTGTCGTGTTCCCACCTGTCCTGAGCCACTGGCATCTGGGAATCTGTTTCAATATTTATAACCCTGTTTTCATTCTGACTGGTTGCAAGCAGGGGAAATGCTGTTTCACAGCGTGCTGGTAGAGCTGGTAGAGCTGACTCCACATAAGCAGCAAGGGAGGTCAGGCAGACCCATGGGCTGACAGATTTCGAGAGGAATAGCATTCCAAACAGATCTTCAGGAATTATAGGAGCTTTAAAGTGCTGCTGGTGATCTGCACTTTGTGTTCTTGACACTTGGCAATTTCTGGCCTATTATGTTCCTGAAGCCAGGCATTTCCAGTTTACTGCATGAACATTGGCAGCTCTTAATGAGCACTTCCATCAGAATGGCAGCTGCTACTCAGCACTTGGGGCTCCTCTATTGTCCAGCTGGGTATATTATGACTTTTTTATCCTCCTCTGTGTAACTGTGCTTGCTTGAATGATTTCACCTTGCTGGATTTCCCTGACAGAACCCTGTGACATCTCAAAGATTCTAGTCCCTGGCATTATGGTTTCTGAGAAAAGTTAAGTTTTAAAGCTAAGTTTCAATATCTGATCATGGGAATACAAGACAGATGATCCACATACTGAATAATATTAGAAAGAAGGAATTGGTGGTGAAAATGAAGTTATTTCATTTCTGTATTATGTTATGTATCTTTTCATAACCAACAACACAGTGAAAAGCATCCCAGTATCTTGCTGAGTGATAATGGCAATTCTAGATTTTTCAGCACTGTTGGAAAAAGGGAAATCTAATTGCTTATTATTAGCATGGGAAGTGTCTGAAGGGCATCAACATCAACAGAAAGTGCTGTCTCTTTAGATGCACAGTGAAAGCAGGATGTGGCCCCAGCCCAAGAGAAGGAAAGCAAAGGAATCACTTTCCCATTTGACAGGAAAAAAAAGGTGTAGCAAGACAAAGAAATAAACAAGTTACTTAGTATATGATATATTGGACAGTGTCTCCTTTCCCTTTTTAAGTAGTGCCCCTTGTCAAGCTCAGAACTCTCCATTTTGTTGAGATAAATGTCAGTCCTCAAAGTCCTGCATGTACTCCCTCTGGGATCACACATGGCTGGAGTATCTGCACTGATGGAAACCCTGCATTTGTGAATTGAATCGTGTTTCTCGCTGAAGTCTATTTCCTGTTGTGCTGTTAAATAGAAATGCAGTCTGATTTGACAGGTCCCAATCCTTGTTGCACGCAGTCATTAAAGAGCCCATTCTCTGTTTCCTGAAACCTAAGCCATACATTCTACTGTATGGAAACTTCAGCTGGATTCCCTTCCCTACATTTCTTGTAGGTATAGTAGAGATCATATGAACTGAAGTGAAAAGAAAAGAAGGTGATTTTTGACCTGTCTTCTTCTAGTGAAAGACTGAAAGGTTATTCCCTAGGAAATGTTGAGGTAATTTGTTACCTTGTTTTATGAGTGTGCTGTTAAATAGCTGATATGTTTCCAATGAGAGGTGGCTGCAGTGGTGAAGTTAAATCAATTGCTTTGGTGAAATAATCCCCAGAGCTTGGTAATTGATTGCATTTTACTTTAGGTTTGCACAGTCTTTTGATGTTCCTCAGGACCAAAAGCAATACAGAATTAGAAGGTTGCTTTTATTTATTAATGAGGATTTTTTAGCACTGAATCTATCTGAATGCAAAGTAGAAGTTGAGATACAGAGAAATGCAGACAAATGAAGTTTCTGTCTCCTCTGTCTCTCCCCCTCCCTTTCTTTTTCTCCTTTTCCTTTGTCAATAACAGTTCATTCTCTTGGTTCAGGAAATTGCAAAAATAAAGGGAAATGAGTGCAGGATGAAGTAATGAACTAGATAAAGACCAATCAAATCAATTACCTCTATTATAGCTTCATTTTTAGGTGATATTTGGGTTAGGTATAGCCTGACCCTAAGGACACCACATGATGGAGAAAAAGAATTAATATTATCAGAATAAAATCAGTACTAGGGGAGGATTAATAAAAATCTCTGTATCTACCTTCAGACCTCACCTCTGAGCCAGGATTAGTTTAAATATTGCATATTAGCACTTCTAGATGCTCGAGGACAACAATACCAGATATATTGAGACAATATAGTAGCAGAACCAGTTGTTTTCATTTATCTTTTGACTTTACTAATTTTTTTTTCTGCAGAGGAGCTCAGATGAATTTCCAGATTTCTTACATAAGCATGGTTTGGCATTCTTCAGAGTATCAGAACATGGCAAAGTGTGTCTGTTTCCTTTGTTTTGCTTACAAACATGAGACAGCAATGGTAAAACTACTATGTCTTTAATAATTAACTTAGGCTGCCTAATTGTTTCCTTTGTTTTGCTTACAAACATGAGACAGCAATGGTAAAACTACTATGTCTTTAATAATTAACTTAGGCTGCCTAATTGTTTCCTTTGTTTTGCTTACAAACATGAGACAGCAATGGTAAAACTACTATGTCTTTAATAATTAACTTAGGCTGCCTAATCAGTAAATCTCTTCCAGATGACTGCTGCTAGCACTTTGTATTGCAGTATTTTAGAGTTTAGAAATTACTTATAAGTTTATAAATTCGTCCAAATTCTGCAGTCTACTCAAAGAGCAGCTGAGGTAAACATCAACACCAGAGAAATAATGCATAGGGGAACACACAGAGCCCTTGCTTTAATTTGCTACCCAGCATTTCAGCTCAATATATCCCAATGCAGAGTGTCAAATTTTCCAGGAAATAAAACTTGATTTTCCAAGTATTTCCTGGCTGCTTGACATCCAATGCACTTCTTAAAAAAATTCTTACTAAAACATTCATATTTAGTATGTCTGTTAATTAGCGTTGCAACTTTAGTCACCACAGCTTTATTTTTCTCTAGGGTTTGCTTAGCTTCAAGAGGCAATTGTTAAATAAAAAATGTCAACCAGGTATTATGACAAACCTGTCTACAAGAATTCCTTTGCTAATGGTATAAGAACAATTAGAAAAGCTCAAATGAGCAGCTCTGCATTGTTTCTTGGGTTATGAACAAGAAGGACTTTACACATTTACATGAAACCCAGAATTAGTATTGAACAGCTTTAAGATAATCACTAGAGACTCAAACTTCAGCAATAAGACCCTCTATGATCAGAAACTTCCTTACATTTTGTTTTTAAAAGGAGAACACTCATTAGGTACACTTTTCTCACCAGACATCTGAAAGAGGGAATCAGGTATTGCAAATAAATTAAGACTGGAAGAAACTGAGAATAGAAATTTATCTTTCCTCTTCTTTTGGAGGGGAAAAATATAAATACTAAATAGTTTCTTAATCTCAAAAAACCCTATTTTTCAATATAAGAGAAATTTCCAGATCAAATGGAAGCCTCAAGATCAGAATGGGATTATTAGAATGATAATACCAGACTTAACATCAAGCTTTATTTTAACTTTTGAAATTATGACCCACTACAGAGTGAACAAATTTAAGATCAAGATCTTTAAGTGGATCTGGCCACAGCTTTTTCTGAGGATATATTCTGAGGTGGTGACATTTTGTAAATGCCTTTAAGACATGTAAATGATTGTGCCAGCTACAAGGTGGTTCATAAATGGTCCCAGATAGGAGGTCTGCAGCACCAGTGAGCAGATCTACCATATGTTGATGAGGTGAGCAGCCAAGTGGAAATTTGGAAGACATGAGTTAAAAATAGTTGGGTAGTGTTATATGAAGAGAAGGATTTAAAGCTAAAGCAGGGAGGAGGAAAGTGAGAGAAATAGAGTAGCAAAGAGAGAAGATATTAATATTGCTTATGGGCAAGTGGAGCAGATGGTCACTTGTTCCATGTAGGGAATTGATATAGGCACTGGATTCTGAGTCTGGTTAATGTAGGTCTCATTTTTTTTGGTTTTATAGTGAAATCACCATGATTTAAACATAATTCTCTCTGAGGTTTCAGTCCAAAAATATGGGAAAATCCCTGTGCAAGAAAAATATTATTGCTATATGATGTCTTTGATATTGGCCGGTACGGAAGAAGAGCCATAAATCTCCAGATTTTAAAATTATGAACAGTTGTAGCATGAGCCAGTTCTTCCCCAACTAAAGCTGAGTCACTTGAAATTGCTGTATCTGAAACTGCAGTGGAATCATGATCTATTTATTTATTAAAGAAGTAGAATAATCTCATAAGGTGGTCGGGCATGTACTTATGAGGAAGGGAAGCTGGGTTTCATGCTGGGTTCTCTCTTTAGCTTGTCTACAATGATACGTGCTCTCAGGATGAGAGAATAAAGTATCAGTTTCTTGCCTGTTGGGAACACATTGATCCAAGTATTAGAGAGGAGTTTAATATATTTGTTTATATTTCTATAAATTTTTACTTGCAGAACAGGCAGTCTATCCAACCAGTTACAAACCCTGCCAGTGTTAATTGTTGAGCTGAATGCCTGAGTCTTCTAAGCAGAGCAGAACAGGGAAAATAAAAGAAATTTTTTTATTACAGTTTGAAGTCTTGAAGGTGAAATTTTGGGAAGGAAAATCTTATATGAAGTGATAGTACTTATCTTTAACGGATTTCTATTGTAAAATTACATGTTTATTTTTTGAAATGCAGATGACATGATATGGGTAACTTTTAGTAAATATCTGTCCACAGACTCTTGCTGTGATAGAGTAAATGTATCTGATTCCCGTTAGGATGACTTGAAAGGAAAAAAAGCGTGGGTCCTTAGCTTTCATTTAGTATGTACAACTCAGTGAAAAGCCCTAAATTGCAGTGTGGCTTTGAGGAATGCGTATGTTTCCTTATTTGAAGCTTTGCTCTTTTTGCATTAGGATTTCAAAATTTGGCTTTATTTCTATATTTAGGGGGTTTACCATATATAACCTTTTAATTAAAATCCTATAATCTCTTTTCTTAGATGATTCTTGGGTAGTTTCAGTAACTGCAGTAGGAGAACTTTTATTTGGGAAGGTCCTCTGGGAGTTAGTGGCTCCAGGCCCCCAGCTGAGGTGGTGCTATTACTAGAGCTTGGTCCAGCCAGTCTTCACCTTGTTTTGCTGAGTTTCGAATACCTCTGAGGTGTTCTTGCTGAACAACTTGTCCCTGAGCAGCATTACCTTCCTTGAGAAAAAGTTTTTTCCTGATGTCTATGTGACTCCCATTCAACTTGATATTTTGATTATCACTTTGATATTAATCTTGAGCTTTTGGAGCAAAAGAATGCCTTTTGCAGCTTACATTTCTGTTCTGTTGTCCTGTTATCAAAACCTGACAAAATCCTTCTGTGGTTTGTTGGGTTTTTTTTCATTGAATCTTACAGTATCATCAAGGAAGAAAAAATGAGTTACTTCTAAGAATTCTGTTCTTTTATACTGACCATAAACTTTTTTCAAGGAGTAAACAAGTGGAAAAAAGAAAAATGAACAGATTTTAAGGCTCCTTAATAAATGAAAACAAACTTTTGTTTCCTTACACAAAAGGGACATTCCTAGTGAAAACATATGTTTTGGGGTTTTGAGTAATAAGTGCAATAATTGGTTGTCAAAAATAACATTCAAATTTGTCTGAATATCTATTTATAATTTTATAATAAGAGTTGAAACCATTACTGAAGAAATCCCAGTGTAGTGGATAATCTGGTACCAATGAGCTCTTTGAAATCCTTTTCCATCTTCAAAGTGCAGAACATTTCCTAATGCTAATGGCACCTCGTGGCTGCAGGATTCTTAGGGGAGCTAATTACTGCTGGCCTAAGGACACCTCCCCAGCATGTGCTGTTCCCAAGGCTTGCTTATGTACTTCAACAAAAACTGTACCTGCAATCAATGCAAGTCTGTCAGGGCCTAACAATGACTTCAGACACACACTCCTTACCTGTCTTCACAACAAGGGAATCTCAGGGACATTTATGGCTTTCACAGGTACCCTGAGTTAAAAAATTTCATTTGTTAGAATCCTGGGCATCTGAAGCTGTAGTTTAAGAGTATGGTGGGGTTTTTTTGCAATTTCTCAATCATTCTATATCAATAAAGAAAAATTAGGAGAATCTTCCAGTCAAGACTTTTTTTTAACCCAATATTAGAACTAAAATGGACTTCAAAAAGTGGTGGCAAGCCACTTGTGTTTTTGTTTTGCAGTTAAGTTATAGTCTGTGTCCAGAAGTTTCTGTCTCTGGTTTACATTTTTGTTGAAACTGAGACCCCTTATGATCTGACACCCACTAGGACCTGAGATCTCCTATGACCTTCCCACACATAGAACAAAAAGCCATTAATCTGTAACTTATGTCACGTCTGTGTCCTCCAGGAAACATTGTAAATAGCTGATCTCACTTCATTACAAATACTCCTGTCCAAGAGATGAGGTTGCTATTCATGCAAGCAGCCTGGAAACCTGGGGTTCTTTAAAAAGCAAAGAGAATTTTGAGAACAGGTGCATTGCAAGGTGGCTGCCTGTATCTTATTTTCTGTTGTTGTTGGAGGGTTCCTATTTATAACAAAAAAATTCTTTTTTGACAGTTGAAACAGTATGAGAAATAGAGGTCTGGATAATACATCGGTCTAGGCTGTCGAGCTGAGGGTTGGTTTGAAGATCAGTCATACATGTTCTCTTCCACATATCCATAAAATGATGATTATAATGACATATGTGTAATCTAATTTGGGAAGAACACAAAAGGGATTTCAGATTTCTGACTATATTCTTGTATTAATATATGAAAGTAGATGTTTCCTTTTAATTGATACAGTTTTATACATCAGTGTCCTTGTACCGTTAGTCATCAGAGTCAGGCCCTTTTTGCCTTAAGTGTAAACACTGACAGAATCAGAGCAAGCTGTCCTGCATGAACTTGTTCCTGATTTGATGAGATTTCAAGGGGAGTGGGATGTCATGTTGATGCTTTTCCTCTCACAGAGAGCAGAATAGGCCAAGATTCTTAGGAGGTGCAGCTGCAGTGGCAGTACTGGGGTTAGCTATTGATAACACACATTGGTCAGGGAATTTGACAAGGCAGGCACATATAAATATGCACACTAAAAACACATTAGTTCAACGATTAGCAGTTCAGCAGATTAGGTTTGATTTTTTGACCCTGCTGATGGATCAAGGCATTCTGAATTTTGATAGCATCACTCTTATTCCTCTCAGCTCTGTATCCACACTCATAATGTAACTGCTATGCCAGTGAGAGATGAGTGATTTCTTCTGACCTACCTGCTGCTTCTGCATGTTCACTGAAGTTCACTTAGAGCATCTTATTAACTCCCCTGTGGCTAATGTGGAAGAAGATTAAGGTGTACTCCTTTGTGTAAAGGAGTACATAAATACATACCCATCCTTAATGAAGATCCTGCAGACATTTTTACTTTTAATTTCAGAGAAAATGAAAATTCTGAGTGTTTCTGAAACACATCTGCATCTGATCTGACCTCAGCAGGTCATATGCTGCTGCACAGTGACAAACCACTTTGCTTCTAAAAAAATCACTAAACCTTTAGCTGTACACAGCCCTTGTGAGTTCATTTCCTACAAGAGCTGGGGAGCAAACCTGAGATGCTGATAAAAGTTGATTCTTTAGTGAAGCGAGGCATACTCAGTCAAATTAACATATTCCCTTGAGTGTGCATTTTAAAACTTAATAAGATCAGTACTGTAAAAGGCAAAACCATCTTCTCCCATCCATACACTTTGGCCTCAGGAGTCACATTTCTTTTTCTACCAAATGTTGGATGCCAAGGACTCATAGTAAAAGACTGTTATGTTAAAAGTAGTGCTGGAAATGTTGAGCATAAGTGCTGGACACAAAATTAACATAGAGACTTTGTACAGCTTGAGATACAGTGTGGGATTAGTCTGGTCTGGGATCCTGAATCCTCCACGATCAGCACAAGCTGATTCAGAGGATAACACCAGCAGCAGGTACTTATATGAGATAGTGCCTTCAAGGAAAATTTTACTTTTTAAGCACAGTTGTTAGAGATTGTAGCTGTGCTTCACATGGTATTTAAAGAGTCTTGCATCTTTCTAGGAACTCAGTATCTTGAACATTGGCTAGATATTCAAAAGTGATTCAGATGAGGTCTCTAAGGAGGAAAAGTAGCAAGGGTTTGTAAAAATGATCAGATCCTACAATAATAACTGAACATCAATGCCAGCACTAATGAGAAAAACAGAAGGTGTTAAAATGAACGAGAAAGCTTTTAGGCCTATTAGTCCCTGCCAAATGAACTTTTGAGCTTTAATACACAGGCTTATAGGATGCTCATGCAGTTAACTCTCTATATTTTATAATGCTTGTCTTGTCAGTAAAAGATAATTTCACTGAAATACAGCTTTAGTAAAAATATCTGCTATTTCCTCATTGCTTAACAATTCTGATTTTTTCTGATTTTCAATCCCATTACAAGAATTACAAACGAAGGAGGACTCCTATACAGCTGCTTCAGGAATTGTGTATCTGCAATGGCACATTTGTTTTCTGTCTGAGTGTTTGCTTAAATTGCATTTCATCCCTCATTTATATTTCTCATTTACATAGTAACCTTGAGCACACTGATGCAGATTCTCTTGCTATCATCCACATGACTCTTTGTGACTTCATTTGACACTGTAATAAGGTAAACCACAACCTTGTTAATGGCAATGAGCACCAAGGTGGTTGAGTGCTCCTTTGAATGAAGACAAATGAAGGTAGGGAAATGTAATGATCATGCACACTGTGAAGTAAAAGGGCTGTCTTAATGGACTAAAATCAACTTATGTGGATAAAATGACTTCACTAACACACAGTAGAGATTAACTTGATTGATTCAGCCAACAGCTTGCTTAAGGTATCATGTTATTGTCATATCACTAAGGTCTAAATCATAATGGGTTCCCTGAGTCTGATATCTCTGGTAGCACTCATGCCTGTAAAACCTAAATTTTACTCCTGGGTACGTACTTAATCTAATTTATTTCACTACCTAATGCTTATTTCAGAGAATATATTTAGCCATAATATTTGTTTTCAGAGTTTTTGAAATAAAAACCCCCTCAGCTACCAAAATGTCTTATGAAAACAGATGGCACAAAGAGAGTGGCCAGTTCAGAGAATTTTCAATGAAACTGGCTCTGAAATCATACTAAGTTTTTCTCTATTCTGATATTTATGCATTGCTTGAACTGTCAGCTGCTAGATGGCACAATATATTTCCAGTTGTGATAGGCATTCATACAAACAGTATATTATACATGCAGGGAAAACACACAATAAAGATTTTATTATGATTAATGGAGCTCTAGAACTCAACATGATGGTACAGCATGTCTGCAAAAAAGGTTTTCCACAACTTGCTAAGACATTGAAATTTGTAGGAATACTGGTAGAAAAGAGACTTTAATATTTGAGAGATGGTTGAAATAAAAGTATTTTTAATCCAGTGCAGGATTAAAAAAATAAAAAGTTGGGAGTTCTGCTTCTTCAATCTTTATTTTGTACTTCTGTTTTTAACATACAAAAACATCACTGTCTTTCAAATTCCAACTATTTTATTATTATTATTATAGAATTACTTCATTGTGTCTTGTAGCAAGTAACATTGCTGGTAATAGATCTATCTATGTATGTATATGGACAATTTTTCCCGGTATTTTTACTTTAAAGTTTTGTTAGGGTGAAGGGTAAATGTAGCAAGGTTGTCTATTCTGTACAGCAAGGACTTCCTATCTTAGGAAAGATGGAGCACTCATTTGCCAAGAATTCTCTGGAGAGAGAGAACTTTGTCATGTCTTTTAGTTTTGAGAGTGAATTGTACACATGGGTCAAGCATGGATTCAACCAAAGAGCAGACTTTAAGGAAACCCTGATGTCTTGGCAAACCATTTTGGTTGGTTGGCTCATTTTGATTCAGTATCATCAGCATGCAGAAGATAATGAGATGGGAAGGCAATGCCCTAAGGCAGCTTGGCCTTTGGGTGACTTGTAGCCAGTCTCTTACTCCAGTGGTGCAGCTGACTCTGTGCAGAGTCAAAGCAATGGCTGCTACACCTGGCCTGTGCTGAGCTTTTGATACTGTCCACTGAGACCTTCTCATGTGCAAACCATGGAAACTTGGACTCCAGGCAGATGCCATGACATTACATTCAGAGTCTTAGTGGTAAAGTAAGTAACACTACTTCAGACTTTGCTAAGTGTTGCCCTGTTCCTGACTCCAAGCAAGCAGCTGCTTTACTCAGAGAATAAATATCAGAGGCCATACTGAATGAATGCTGCTTTGTTGTTTATACTTGGAGTGATTTTTTTCCCTACTACCATAGTCTTTAAAATTGTATTCTCCTTAGTCTACTTTCAGATTCTTAAATAAAACAGGCAAAGGGAGGGGCTGCCAGCTGATTGTCCTGTGGTGCACAGTACTCTTTGCTGTGCTGAACGTCTGAAATGCTGACCTACTGGTTTGCAGCTTACCTTTTTTTAGCAGACTTCTCCAAAGTCTTATGTCAATAATAAGAGAGCAACACAGTAAATAAGTAGGTACTTGACTAGAAAGTGCAGCTACTGACCTGCATGCTAGGGATGATTTTACATTTCCCAGCATGCATCCATTTTGAAAGTTATAGAGGGGGATTTGGACTTCCAGGCCACTGCAGTATAATCACTGAGCAGTTATTTGCTGGAGGCAATCACCATTATTATGGCCCTTACTCCACATCTTTTGAAGGCACTGAAGGATTGATATTGATTTTTGAGTAGCATTTATAAGGGGCCTGTGCACTTGAGAGTAACTGGACCATATCATTAGACTACCTAGGGGATTTTCCATCAACTATATTTCTAAAGGTAACGCTAGTAGAAGAACTCTTAACCTCTGAATCAGAAGATGGATGTATAAGAGATATTAGTATTTTAAAGGAAAGAACTTCAAGGAAACAGCTGCTAAAAGACTGTTTGAAGTTATGGATCACAAGCTAACTCTTGATTTATGAAGGCAGCATAGTAACAGTTTTCTAATTAATAGACCTGATTGTTCTCAAGAGTGTTTGAATCAGTGATTAGGAAAACTTATTTCTTGTCATCAAAACAAAGGGAACCCTAAGAAAAATAAGCCTGTAGCAGGTGCTTGGCCACACTCATTGCATCAGTGGCAGCTGATAATGTAGTGTGTGATTCCCAGCCAATGGACTGATTCACCCAGCCTTCTCTTGGGACATGGTCTCTCTTCTGCTCTATCAGTATTTTAGCTATTCCCAGCTCTGCTCTGAAGCTCCCTGGCTCTGACAACACTGGGCACTCAGGAGCAGTGGCTACAGGTGCAGTGTGACCTGCAGTGTGACCCCAGTCCATGAGCAAAGCTGCAGCTGGGGCTGCTGGTGTCACCCTGTCCCCTGTGTAGGCTGAGGTACACTGGTTTGTGTTAGGCTTTAGATTAACACATCTGAATGAGTTGCAGAAATCCTGGAATTTTGTAACACGATTTTAGAGTCAGGTAAGATTAAGATAACTGAGATTTAGGTGAGATTACAGTAAATTTCACTTCTAGTTAGCTAAGCACGCATAGCACCTCAGCCAGATTGTCTGTCATTGTTTTTTAAGAAAAATCCCAGATTTCACACCCAAGTTACAAATAAAATTTTAACAGCTTAACTTGGAAACAATATCTGCCATGCAATGACTAAAATTTATTTACTGCAAGGAGCTAAAATTAAATAAAAAATCAATTTGACCTTTTTTTCTAAATTTCTCCTTTTTAAAAATTAGGCACACAGTTTGTCTTTTGCCTTTGATTAGTTTTAATCTCAGGTTCTCATGCAACCTAATTTACTGTTACCATAAATAGAATCCCAACAGGAAAGCTATTTTTTTAAAAAAGAAAGTACATATTCCCAGGGTTTTACACTTAGACTCGAGCGAAAACATGAAGAAATTAATCTTCAGCTTTCAGATTTTTCTTTCTTACTACAGTCTGGTAATTATCTTGGCCACCATCTTAGCTAGTGAATTTACCCACATCTCAGTTCTGCATTTACCCACATATCAGTTCTGTAATTGCTACTGACAAAGTGCCTATGAATAACTTGTCCAAATTTGTGACATTTTTTAAGAAGTGAGGAATATGAACTTGGGAAAGCCACCACATTTTTATATTTATTAGATTGGATATGTCCTTTGAAAGCACACAGAGTTTACCAGAAGTTTGGCTTTAAGAAGTCAAAAGGCTTTTGAAAATATTTGCTTAAACCACAAAACTTTGCATGTTTTTCCCTTGTAAATAAAGGATAATGTAATGCAGAAGAATCCTATTTAAACTTTGCATACAAAAATGCATGAATGCCAATTGGATTCAATTTTCCTGACTTAATTTGAATTAACTGATGGGTCTTTTGACACAAGCTGTACTAATTGTTGCTTATTTGGGTGCACTATATCAGTGAGCATGGCAATCAAAAGCTCAGCCAGATGTTCATATTTTCTTTGATTGCCCACAGACTTAGGTTTGAAGAAAAGTCAATCAGCAAAATTATTCTTCTTAGCATCTGTCAAGGTACTGATCACATTACCATAATGGCTGTCAGCAAAACAGAATGGCTCTGATTCCCTTTCACTTAACCTGGTATCAGCCTTCAGCTCTCTGCAGTCTTGGTTTGATACCATCACAAAGCATGGAAATTCTGTGAAATTAGACCAAGGGTATTTATAAGTGGTTGAGTTCACCACAGTGAAGAGTGACTGTATTTTTATCTTCATATAAACCTATATTTATGTGAGTAACTTCTATTAAAGTATATTTTGTATGTTTTATACTGGCATGTATTTACAATGTCTTATTGACTGAGGGGATATTTTTTTCCAAATGTCGTATAAAAGCTTTTAAGAAGTTGGAAAACTAAATGTATTACACCTATGTACAGGAAGTCTGAACCTACTGAAAAAGTTTATTCTGATTTGTTTTAAAACTTTTGGACACCTGTAAGATACCTCATCTATATTTACAGCTCAAGCAATTTTTTTTCAATTCGTTAGTATTTTCATGAAAGAAAAATAGAATTAGAGAAAAATAATTTTTGTGGGTTTGGCTTTTTTCAGGTGTTCTAAAAGCATCTGCCAGAGAGAGAATTTGCATTTATTTTCAGATGAGATACAGATCAAGGCTGTCTTACCCTTTCTCTCCTTTTATCCCTAGGTGTTTAAAATGTGTCTTTGCATTTCCTGCACAACTGGATCCTAGCTCATTAAGGGTAAGACCTTTTTTTGCAATCCCCATAGCAGCAGTGCCTAGCATGCCTAGCCACTGCATGGTTTGCACATTTGTTAATTTAAGAATTTACTGTGGCCTGCAGTTCTGCCCTGCTCAGGAGTGTTTTAACTTGCAATCCCCACCTGCCTGCCTGGCAGCTGAGTATTTTGAGCAAGACTTATCATTCCATTTGTTTCTATAGGATAACTTCAGCCTAAGACAATTCACAGCTAAGGAGAGCCAGGGGAAGAGAGCCCAGCCAAAACCACAACTGATAATTTGATGCTTGTCTATGTGTAAGACTGGTGCAGGTCTCTCACTTTGTTGTACATGTTGCATAGAAACATCCTAAAGCTGTGAATGTAGAAGAATCCTTCCCATGGTCCTTAAAGGTGATGGACTGTGGACAGGGGAATTCTTTCTTTTCAACTGTTTATCTTTAAAATTCTGCTGAAATGTCCTTCATATTTCACCAAGTGCAAAAGCAGACCTGTGGACACTAACAACACTCTGTGCTGCTTCTCCCTATTGAGTAGTGAAACTTTTGTTCCTCTTTTACAGTGTTTAATGTGTGTCACATCAAAAAGATGAATTTAACCTGACAGAGGAAGATTATAGGGGAAAGATTCTGAAAATATTATTATGGATGATGAGCTCCAGCAGCAATTAATTCAGGAAGGAGTTTACTGAAGGAAGCTTCCAGGCTCAACCACTAAACTCTTAATGTGGCTTAGTTCTCAATCAAAGCTTTCTGAGAAAGAGATTGCCTGAAAGAGGAGCTACTGTATCTGCCACAAAGCTGCTTAATATGACTCATGTCTCAACAGAAGTGTTTTCAGTGTAAAAACTCCTTAGATAGTGCTTCAAAACCAATGACACACATCCCTAGCTCATTTATAGAGTTGTTTAAATATGACCTTTGCATGCCTGCTGTTCAAATGCTCACAGCCACTCAGGTTTTGCAGCCCATTTAACCACAGAAACACCTGGGTAAAAAAAAATCAAGCCCTTTTTTGTTCCTTCACTCTGAAAAGGTCTCTCACCTCAGGTTGCAGACATGAAGCTCTGGAGAGGATGACCCCCAGAGTGGTGCTAACTCAGGAAGAAAGGTCAGAGTGCCATTGCCCTGTGAGCACATGCACAGGTTTGGAGGAGGAGTGGGCAACGTTTGTATTCGGTGGGGTTTGAGATTTTGTTGGTGTTTTTTTTTTTTACCTTACTTATGCCTTTGAAGAGATAACAACTGATTGTGAATCAACCTCACATGCATAAAACTCTGTGGGTGCTGGGAGTGGTACATTTTTAATATGATGCTTTTAGGAGAAATGAGAGGAGGAAAATTCCTGACAAAAAGATAACGTTGGGTTTCAGCTAGGGTTAAGTGGAGGTGTTTGTCTTTTGACACACACATGGGCTCAAAGTCACCTTGTGGGCTTTGGAACCACCTGGCAGAGCACAGCCCTCCTCAGGCCGGGCCCACAGGTGATCCCTGAGTGGTCACCTGGGGGCTGCTGCCAGGAGTGCCAAACACAGGCCTCTGCAGGGAGTTTTGGTCAGAACAAACATCTAAAAGGGTCCTTAAAGCCACCTCTTAAAGAAGGGGTTTTGAGTATTTCCTGCAGTACTAAACTGTAAGTATCACCTTGTGTGCAAGTTTTGGGTGCTGCAATAGAAGAAAGATTTAAAGCTATTGGAGAGCTACCAAGACAGTGAAGGGCCTTGAGGGGAAGCCATATCAGGAGCAGCTGAGGTCACTTGGCCTGGTAAGTGTGAAGGAGACACAGGTGAGACCTCAGGGCAGTCCACAACTTCCTCACAGGCAGAAATGGAGGGGCAGGCACTGATCTCTCTCTCTCTGGTGACCACTAGTGAGACTCAGGTAACTCGTGTGAAGCTGAGAAGAGGCTCAGGTTGGATATTAGGCAGAGGCAAAGGTTTTTCCCCCAGAGGGTGTTTGGGCACTGGAACAGCTTCCCCAGGGTCACAGCACCAAGCCTGGCAGAGTTCAAGAAGTGCTTGGACAATGCTCTCAGGAAGATGGTGTGACTCTTGGTGATGGGCCTGTGCAGAGCTGGACTTTGATGATCCTTGTGAGTCCTTCTGAACTCAGGATACCCTATGGTTTTATGATCCCTCAGCTGTACTTGGTCATCTGTAACTCTCCTTTGTCACCCATACATTGTTCACAGGCCCTGGGCTTCATCCTTTTCTGTTTTTTGCTGTGTTGTTACAGCCCTGACCTCTGTGTATAGGAGTCACCCTGCATTTATGTACAGAGATCTGGAGGCACACATCAAGCTCTGTCTTCTTTCACTATGTTTAAACAGAGAAGGGCAGAATGCTATCTGGCTATCAAAAATATTCCAGTGTTGCAAGACAGCCCTTAAGTACTTTGTGGTTTTTCTTCCTCTGACTTATGTGTCTGATTAGAGTTAAATGTATCATTTCATACACCATCACAGCTGAGCTACACTTGGGTAACATGCATCCAAATTTGCTGTATATCTATATGATGTATTTATTGTTCTGCATGTTAAGAGAGTATTAACTAACTGTACTTGCATATATTTCAGCCCTTAGTTAGCTTTTAAATTTGTTATTTTGCTTTCTTCTTAGTTTTATAGTAGATAATTCTAACCTTCTCATTAAGTTTAATGAGTAATCACATTGGCTCACTGCTGTTTGTACATGGTACACGTGTGCATACAGTCATCAGAAAGATTATGCAAAACATGAGAAATGAATGCACACATGCAAAACTGCATAATGCATTGAAATAGTCAAGAAGCATTTAATCAGGAACATTTTCAGGTATCCTCAGTTCATGCAGACTGTCAATTTAAAATATTTTTATTGTTTTTTTCAGGAATATTTTCATGGGAAGATGTGATGCTAGGTCAAATGTGGTTCATCATGATATTGTGGCTTTGGTTTGAGGTCAGTGTGTTCAGAAAATGAAATAGGTCAATTTTAAAGGGCAGAGAGGTTTCAAAGGGTCAGGAGTGTGAGCTGATCTCCCCGTTGTTTTTATCTGACTTTCCTTTCAGAGACAGCCCTCAGTGCTGCCTGGTCTCTATGCTTCTCTGTGGTAGGAAAAGGACACAGAAATTGCCTGTTCCTAATCTGGATGGTCCATACAGGCTTTATGAGCCTGGCAGTGTGTTAGTGTGGGTGTATATTGATTTCTGAGCCTGCTCACCCTCCCCCATCATCCATTCTCTCTTCACCTTAAAAATTAAACATCTCATCCCTCTTTTCAGATCTCCTGTGCTTTCCAGTGCCCCAGCAAAATGTGCCTGCTCCACAAGAATAGAGATCCTGCAGAGGAGGCAGTGTCAGGAGTGTCTGCGAGAGAGGTGAGTGTGGGAAGGGAGGGGAGGGAGAGTGAGGCGGAGGGATGTGGCTGCAGGCAGTGCTGCAGGTGTTTCCCACACAGGCTTGCAATCTTTGCTGCTCTTCAGGGGTGTTTTTTATAAACCAGTTTTGCTGCTGCCTCCCAAGTATGGGGCCAGTGCACCACCCTGCCTTTGCATTGACTATGAGAAACAAACCTGAGCCCTGTGGTACCAGCAATCACATGGGATGCTCCCAGACTGCCCATAAAGATTTCTCACCCTCCTGCCCTTTGTTGAGGGAAGCAAGTTCTCCTGTACTTCCCGTGTATTTCCCCTCTGCTTTCTTATTTCCTCTTTTCTCCCCTACTACATTTTCCTCCTTCCTCTTATACATTGAGAGCTATTTTATTGTGCCTTTCTCATCTAGAGGTGCCTTTATTCCACTGTTAGTATTGTACTCATCTCTTGTCTCCCAGCACATGGGAAAACAGTCTTGGTGAGGGTACCAATGGATGTCCTCCTATCAATCAAATACTTTTAATGAGTTTGGAGAAAAACATCTCATTATTTCAAATGGAAACATCACAATTAAAAAAGGGGAAGAAGTTGGAAGGTGAAATGTTCTTTGTTCTTTTCAGAATTTGGAGTGCTGTGGAAAGTTTTCACAAATTAAAATTCCATTTTTGGGTCTTTCTGACAGTAAACAACTTTGATCTTAATATCTGTGCACTGAACAACTCTGCAGGCTTAGAGCAACCTGGATATTTCTGAAATCCTTCTGAGGAATGACAAAGGGATAAGTGATCCCTATACATCCAAATCAGAAAGTTACTGAATAGCGAATATTAGGAAGATTATCTTTTTATGCATTTTCCAGAACTTGAGCCCTGACATTGTGCTATGTTGTTTTGTGAGCTAATTTGGCCACCAGGACCACAAAGCACAGCTACTTTCTCACCTGAGCTGCCATTGAGATGATATTGTAACAAAACGAAGGCCCAGGCTCAAGAGACTGTAAGGATAGGATATAAAACCTTACCTTTTATTTTTTTTTTCAGTTAATATTTGACAGAAAAAAGCTTTTATGTCTGTAAAAACAATTTCATTCTAAATCTTTCCTACTCTCATTCCACTTAATATACTTTCCTGCTGTAATGAGGAGGACCTGCTCTAGAAGTCATGCAGCTCCATGATATACCCTGGCTGACTTGTATGGGCTTTCTGAGTAACATTCTGAGTAAACTAACAAATAAGAAATCAGTATTTCCATTTCAGAAACAACAATTATTGTGTAATGGATTTATTTTGTTAGTCACATCCTGAGTCTTCTCATTTAGTTAACATTTTTAATTTAAAAACTCAGCTTTATGGCTCTGCTGTAGCTATGTTTACTTTTATGCTGGTGAGCTTCAGAGCTTTCAGACTGGGCCTCTGAGGCCATGACTCAGTGGCCTTGCACTGCTGCAGCCCACAGGGGCTAAGGCCATATGCAAGATCTCTGGCTGTGAAATATTTCAGGTGAGAGGGGAGCTGAGTGTGAGGCTCCTGTGTTCATTCCTGATTATTAAGATGTCCTTGGGCTCTGAGCAGCGTTGTCCTAGTCCTGTGAACTCAGAAAGGTTCTTTTAATTAACCATTGAAAACACAACAGAAGATCCAGTTTAGAGAACTTATGGGGCTAGAAGAGAATTAATTTGGTTTCCATCCTGCATCTTATTAGATGGACTGAATTTTTAATTTTCATCCACATTGTAATCACAATGCAAGCTGGAGTTCTTTCATGCTTCAGCAAGATTTAGCTACGTTGACTTTTTGACATTAAAAACCCAATTTCTTAGATTATAATAGGGAGCAGAGGAGCCACTTAGATCTCAGTCCCACTGCTGAGTTTTTAACAACCCTTGTCTGTCTTAGTGAAATTAGGTGTGTTTTGATGGAGATCACTTCTTCCCCCCTTGAGATATTGGAAACAAAGTCAAGATCTGCCAAAGCTCCCTGGACAACCTAGACAAAACATGTCCATTGTGGGCTTTGGTTGCATCCTCTCTCATTAGAAAACGGCCTTCATTCACAGAGCTGAGAAAGAAACAAGGCCAGTCTTGGCTAGAGCAGAGTGTTGGAATATCTGTAAGCTTGCAGCCTTCCTCACTGTATTAATCTTCAATGTTTTTATTGAAAACAACATGTATAAATAGCTTTAGAGCAATCTACTCCTTGGCAATAATCTTGGCATTGCTTTTCACTGAACTAACAATGAGCCTCTGATAATTTATGTGCTTTCAAAAGGAACACAAATAAGACACGTTTCCAGGTAAATATAATAGACATGCCATTTAATATCCCGTCTTTGTCATTTTCAATTTTTTTGGTGCATCTACAATAGAAGATGTTCTTTCACAGAAAAATGAGTGTGCTTGCAATAGAAAACCAGGGGCTATTAAGGCTTCTCCTTCCAGCCATTAGCATGTGAAGATTAATTTTAAAATGAGCAAAGCTGTTCCCAAGGGGAAGAATCTGAAGGAGCTCACTGTCCTTATTCTTTGAAGCTTTGTAGCTTTTTGTGTCGCAAGGTGACTGTTGACGTGAGCCATAATGGCTCTCACTTGGACTGGAAAAAAATATCTTCATTGCATTTTATGAAGTTTTCCAAGAGGTATGCCAGTCATGGTGAGTTGATACTGCCCTATCCTGGGTGAGAGAGAGAGAGAGGCAAAGAAACTCCACTCATGCACACAGAACAGTTTCTGCCACTCTAGTCAATTACACTCCCTGTAATTCTGGTCAGAACATTGCCTCAGTCTGGAGTATTTTTTGGGCTTGGTTTGCCATGTGCTGAGTTACTCCATTTCCGTGCAACACAACCACAATCTGTGTTTTCAGTGAAGAAACCATCTCCAGGATGGCTTTCCGTTTAGAGGGTTTTGAAGCAAACTTTCAAAACAAATTGCCCAGTCTGCTTTAGGTAGGGTGAACTGTCAAGATCACAGAACATCTAAGTTCTGTTTCCAGACATAAAATCCAGATGTTATATAACAATTTCAGTCTTTTTGTGATTGCACAGGTCTTTAATTTAGGGTATGAAGAATATTGATTATTATTTTATTTTGGGTTTGGCTGAGTGAGGAATTTGGCTTGCATAGTTTTGGAGGTTTGATTTGTTTCTATGTATTTTATAATACCATATAATGAATCGGAGGTTTTATGTTTTTATGGCTGTTAGAATTTGGCTATAGAATCTGAAGCTTTTTTCTTAGGAAGACTAATATGTGAGTTTTGATGTGAAAGTTTTTTCTGTTCTGAAGTGCCCTTTTGGTTTGTTTGTTTGTGTTTTAAGCACTGCTAATAGGAGACTTCTTTCAAGGGAAAACCAAGAGCATAATTTTTGCTTGAAGGGAAGAATATATAATGGCATTTTCCCCCCTTTCATCTGAAATTTGGAGAGAAAAAGAACAGCAGATTGAAAAAGAGAATGGACAAAGAGGAGTTAGATAACAAGCAATGGTGAGATGCTTTCATGACAAGGATAAATACTAAGGTAAGTGGTTAAGGCCTTAAGAAAGGTTAAATAGTAAACCAGATGGGTCCTTGCTGAAAAGAGTAGAAGACTCAAGTTCATTTCCTCCTTTGTGATGTTGCTGACACAAACCTTGGCAAGATGCTTGGACTAATTCTGGAGATCTGGTTTCATTTGGCTGCTTGAATACATCATTGCATTCTTAGAAACAACATTCTGCTGCAGACTAATCCTGACTCTGCCAAACCGCAACCATCTTTGTTTTTCATCCTAAAGCACTCAGACGAGGAGTTTTTTTTAGATAGGCTTGACCAGGTCAGCTCCTAACTTAGCCCAGCTCCCTTGAGCAGGAGAAAATGGCTGCTTCTCTGCCAAACTTACTGCAGCTGCCCTCATATCTTAGACATTGCCAGAGTTAATGAAGAACAAGTAGCAGATTAAAAAGAGAGAAGGTTCTTTGGTGAAGGGGGCATGTGTCATGTCATTGGACCCATTGCTGGTTCTGGTTCCACAGTCTAAAACAAGATGCTGGACATTTTGTCTTCCACTACTTTCCAAGTCTTGGTCTCATTCTTGTCTTCCATTTCCTATTAATAAATAGGGTTATTTGCATACCCGATGGAGTCCTACAAGGATAAGCACAAGCCTGAGGAATGGACAGTCACTGTAAGTTGTGAGTGGCTGGGGAAGGAGTATCAGGCTCCTGTCTTGTGTTTGATGATATTATCTGGACTGCTGGAGCTATGAATCCATACCAACCACGTGGGAACTTATCCCTGCTGCCTACTGCCAATGGCCAGGTCAGCACCCTCTCTGTTAACACTTCTCTTCCCAGTGCTGTTGCCCAGTGCTTGCCAGGACATGTAGTAACATTCCTTTTTTTTGAGCCTGGATGGTCTGGAAGCAGAATAAAGTTACAGTAATGACAGTGGGTGCATTTTGGACAATGAAATAAGAGAATGACCAATCCAGATAAACAAGACTTGATTTTATTAATAAAATTTGTATTTCCCTCTTTGAGGTGACAGTTACAAACTTTGGTTCAAAAATAAAAGAAAATATGAACAGCAAGAAGTTGACTTTTGGAATCTCACTTTTACATGTATAAACGTGCATAAGAAAATACCAGTTGGAAACGAGCCAGCAGAAACTAGTACTATTTAATTTAACAATTTATAAGAAATAGAAACAAACATTTCTTTTCAAGTCTTACATATATTATGAAAAATAATTACAAAAGGATTTGTGTTGTAAAGCTAAATTGTAATTTCTACTTCCAACTACCTGAATAAAATGTTCAGAGGGAAGGCCAAACCATCATGTTTTTTTGGTGAGCTTTGAACAGTGAATTGTAAGAGTTTGGGTCAAAGACAGCTCTTTAGGAAGCAGTTCCGCGTATGTTGCTTAGCAACTGTGTAGAATCACATGACCTAGACATATTGCATCCCTGGCCTTCAGGTGGAGTAACAGGAAGAAAAATAATTCATATTAATGGGACGGGCAAATATTGTATAAACTATTCTGTGGAACGGTTAGTATCCAGTTCAGGAAGGAAACATCCACCGTTGCTTACATAAACATCTAAGTAAACAAAAACCCATAAATAACTGTTTCAATCCAGTTTTTATATTTATGTAGCCCAAATAAGCACAATGGAAATAAATCCAGATGAGATTAAAAAAAAAAAAAAAAAGGCAAGCTATATGACTAATTTATTTCACAGATTTTAAACAGTTCTCTTACACAGAAGTTTGGTTTTTTCTTACATATTTTCCCCACCTAAAAATATAAACTTGTTTATTTTAGGTATATACAGTTATCTTATGAAATTATGGAATTAGAACAGAAAATAAAAAGTCTGAGGTATAGCACCATGGAACACAGCACCTTTGAAAGTGCTTTCATTTCATCATCTAAATTCATTGTCACAGAGTGATCAGCAGAAAGCAGTTGTTTGAGTGTGCTGCTCAAGCTCTTCCAGTTTTGCCACCTTAATTTTACTGGCGACTTCAAATAACAAAGCTCTTCAACAACAATATATACAAAGGGATTTTATTATTAATCAGAAATGGAATTGGCTTCACTGGCAATTACAGTTTTATTTTTTTCAGAATACATACACAGTATTGACAATGTAGTTTGTAATTGTAAAATAAGAGCCAGATGCAATTCAGAGACACATGCAAGTTTCGGAAGTGGACAGAGAAATCACAGTATAGTACTGTACATAGAATAATTACAGTTTATATTAAACACTTTCTAAACACCTCTTTGTTGTAATGGAAGGAGCACCATTGTCATTGGTTTTTTTACAGCACCAGAGGAATCCAAAGGGGGTGTTCCTGAAGTGAGCCCTATGTTGTCTGTCTGTGCCACAGCATCTTTGCAAAATAAGTTTAAGTCATGTGATTCTGGCCCTACAAGGGCAACGATTACTTTCTAGATAAGACATACATACACAGCAAGACATTTTCTATGCCATCCTTATTCAAAACTTGCATGTGGCATGAAGTGGGTTGGTAGCACCAAAGTGCAACATTTGTGTTGATCTGATTTTGTCTTAAGCTTAACCAAGGAAGCAGACAGGACCGACCTCAAATCCAAACTTCTGGTTCTGATCACCAAAGTCATTGATCATCACATCAACTATGGGTACTTGGTCTATTTTGGGTGTGTTGATTTCCAGCACCGTCTTTGCATAGCCCTTTCTTGACTGTTAAAAAAGAGAAGAAAAAACCCCAAACTGTTATACCTCTGAGCCTTTAATATGCTGTAGATCTTCTTATTTTATCTCTGAAGCATAGAATTATTAAATGATTGTCCTGTCATGCACCAGATATTGCAAACCATAAATCCTATGTTTTCTTATGATTTAATTCTAAAAATGTGACATGGAATGTTCTGATTTTAGTTGGAGGATGGCCCATAGGTTTTTTACTTACTAAAGTAGGCCTACAAAAGAAAAATAATTTAAGATGTTTCTTAGAGAATTCTATAGTTCATGTCTATACTATTTAATAAACAATAATATTCTCACAGCTATGCACGTATTTCCTGTGGAAAATAATCACAAATTAGTTCTGAAATGGAGAAGATCCACTTCTAAGAAGAAATACTGTAACTGGCTCACAAACTATTAGAGCAGCTAAGAAGAAAGTAGTATTCTGACAGGACTGCCAACTGCTGCACTTAGAAGCCAGCTTTGAAGGCACACCCTTGCTGCCTGAAGAAGTCTCTCAAGCTCCTCTATGTATCACTCAGCCCAGTCATCACATCACTTATCAGCACTGCACTTCCTTTAGATGGTCTCTTATATCTGCTGAGACCCCTTTCAGCTATACCAGGATCTTGGAGATGAGCATCCAAGCTGACAGACCTGAGTGTTCTCAGTTTAGTGACAGTTGCAACTTTCAGCTCTCTCTGGAGCTCTACATTTACCCTCTGTGGATAACAAAAATGAAATGAAAATACAAGGCACATAGAAAAGCTGACATGAAGCAGTTGTGTATTAGAGTCTCACTGCTGAGGGGAGGTGCTTTGCACCTCCTGAGCTGCATCTCTGCCTCAGGTGTATATCCTGGCACTTTCAGGATATGCACTTTCAGGTCTCTAATTCTGTATCTCTGACTGCTCAGAAACTGCCTTCAGAATGCTCCTATATCAAACCCCAAAATAATTAATGAGGCTTCAATTGTCATTGTTCTTTTGATGTCTTTGTTTCAAAGGGTTCAATAGAGACTGTTCTATTTCTGAGAAGTGGTAACAGTTGCTATGCCCACAGAGACCCTGAAAGAGGAGTGCTCAGAGAGCTGATGTATGCTTGGACACCTCTGGGGATTTTCAGCTAAAGGAGGATTCTGAAAAGTAAAATTCACAAACTTCACCTGGCTTTGAATACACAAAACAAGAAAAGGAAATACAAAGTCATATATCAAGCTATTAAATTAATTCACTGTGTTTGGGTACATACATAGGATTTATGTGATACGTGTTTTCGTTGTATTCAATAAGTATCCTATTTGTATATACCTTGATTTTTAGTATCAATATATTCTGCTTACAGGCTGCCTCCTCTCATTATCTTTTTTGCTTCTGCCCTTTCCTTATACTGTGCTCATACACAGTAGCAGATAGTCTGCTTTCAGCACAGTGATGCTGACAGCCTGCATCCATTCCAAGTTTGTTCACTTTCTGCTATTTGTCTTGTGGTTATATCTTTTTTGGTACATAGGTGAAAATTGAATATGGCACTAATGTACTGTGGTTAAAAATCTACTAAAAATCATTCTATGACAAGTGAAGTGTTTACAAAGCTTGTCTCAGAAGAAAGCTGTGAAAAAATAGATTTGTTTGATTTCTACTTTAAATGACAGATTAGTTTTGTAAAGACTCTTTGAAGCTCTACTTACTGCACAGCCATCATGGAGAGCTTTGATGTAAGGATTGTTGTCATAAGACATTTCTTCATCATTGGATCCTAAGAACCTTAGTGCTTTGTCATAGCTGTCAGAGGGTGCGTCGTGCCAGGCTACAGACTGGTGACAGTTGTAAGTGAAATTTTGTCTGGCAGAGGCACTCAGTAGTTTAAGGAATGTCATTTGGACCATATTAATGGAATTGCCTTCAACATCCAAATAGGAAAGCTGGAAAATATAAAAAGTTAGATGAATATTTATCTGTTTTCTTTGGTACAATGCAAACCAAAATTATTGTTGACAAAAGAGAATCATGTAACTGCCCTTAATAAAAATATCAACCAACACATAACATTTTATGAAGTTTTAAAGGTCAATACAGCTATGACTCAGTAAATAGATTTTCATGATGTAGCAGTATATTTAGGATGAAGAATTACATATCTCAGCTTTGTTCTACTGGGAAAGAGAGAATTACTCCTACCATATAGTGTAAAGCAGCAGAATCTGTTTGGTAATCTGTTTTTACTTAATCATAAAGTTAGTCAGCCTGCAGCCTCACCTCTGCATACCCAGTATATTTCCACCTAAATAAAACCTAAACTGGGGTGGGGGATCTGTGCTCCAGCTGCTTTCCTAAGGTTTGGTGGTGAGGTGTGTCTGACAGGGGCCAGATCCTCACCACCAGCTGTGCAGGTGACCATTGGGATCACTGTGGGACAATCCAGACCAGGCTTCTGCTGTCCAAGGGCAAGAGATCACGTAGCTGCTGTAATGTTTAGAGCAAAAGGGCTGGGGGTCTTTTCATTATGTAAATATTTATAAAATTCCCTGTGATCTGCTGATTGCTGAAAACATGGACCTGATTGGTGAATACAGTTATATTGGAGTGACAACTTACAAGTTTGCCGCGCTTAAATTCACTAAACCAAGATCCTGGGTTCTCCTTTGGCCACGATGAAATTCTAACCTGTGTGGTCAAACAGCAGAGACAGAAGTATTTGAAACATATGTTGACAGATATGAAGGTTTTACATTACTCGGGACAAATACCACACCAAATAATAAAGAATGGTTCTCTCTGAAATCTCAGCCACTTTAAAGGTCTGAAATGCAATGTTTTTCTTGTAGAGAATGCCTTCAAATGGAATTCAAGAGAGAGTTAGTTCTATTTGAGGGAGATGGTTGTAATCTGTTCAGAGTCAGGTAAGCTGCTGGTATAAATTGTTGCTGTGAAGTATCTAAATGAGTTTTCACCAGTGTTGATGCTAACAGATCCCTGTCATTTAGGCCAGATTTCAGAAAGCCTTCCTCTATACCATATGCCTCAGCAGATGTAATCTATAACAGTGAGTAAGGACACTTAATACAGTCTTTTACATCTACTTGGCATAGGAATAAATGAATAGATATAAATGAACCCATAAGAGAAACACAGGAAGGTTTAGCTTTTAGATGACAAATACTAGATCATATGCTGTAAGTGGCTGCTCAGCTGTGTTGCATTCTGAAATGTACTGAAATATTAGCAAGCAGGTGCACAGATTCCCTATCTGAAGTTGAAAATGGTACTTGTTAACTCTAGGTACTATTTTACTGCTCCATTCAGATATATGTAAATATAAATGTAGTTAGAAAGACAGATACATGAAAATGTGGCAATGTAATTATCCTGTTTAGTTTAACATTGTAACAGCATAATAGTAACTGTCAACAGCCAACTGAAAACACAGATTGGTACTTACTCCTTCAGATTTCTTATCTGGGTAGATGCAAGTTTCCCCACCTGCTGTGAAATTGCAGTATACTTTGAAGGAGTCTCCAGAACAGCCCTGGTTAGGATCAATCCAATATTCCCCTAAGACAAATGAGAAAATATTTGCCTTATACAGTAGAAATGGTATTCAGAAGAACAGGCTTTACTGCTACCTAATGGTCCTCCAAAGTTTGTAGGAGATTTATTTTATCTGAATGGTTTAGGTCAGGGAGCAAAATCTGGAACTGTTTGCATCCTTATCTGCATGCAAAGGGGTCTGCATGGGGCTTGGTGGGGTTGTAGCTGGCACAAGCCCTTAAAGCTTCCACTGAGAAGGATCCACCTCAAGCAAAGACCTTTTTACTCCTGGGTTATGAAGCTGCAACACCAGTGAAGGCTGGGCACAAAAAGAGCTGCAGCTCATCCAAGGTCCATTCAAAGTCAGTGCTTTTTAAAATCTGCTATTCTAATTAGAATGATGATTTCTGTGATGAGGGTTCTTATCTTCAAATGTTTCACAAACAGGGCAGCAAGCGACTTTCTGACAACTACAGTTCTAATCCAGTTTCAAACAAATAGTGGAGGTTTCAAAGAGAAATGACAAATCCTTTCACCAGTTCTGTCTTCTGAATATAGGGCATAGACAAAGTATTTGTGGGGTTTAACAATTCTGTTGATTTAGGCTGTATATTGAAAACAGTCTTTTCTTTCTGTAAGTATTATCCCTGAAGAATTTTGAATTTTAATGAACATATTTGCTTTTATTTTAACCAAAATAAGATTACTTTTATATGAAGACAGCTCTAAAGAAGAAGCAAATACTGGTAAATGCAGAAGGTGAATGTGTTCTGTAAAAACCATTCCTTATTATGGAGGGTACTGAATTGTAAAATATGTACTTTTCATATAGCACATACACTGCTTAACTACTCCTCAAGGCAACCATCTGTTCTTATCTATCTAGAGTGAAAGCAATAAAATATTATTAAACTGTCAAAATCTATTTTTCCTCCCATTTAAAAGCAGAAAAATATTGCTTTGAATTGGGAAAAATATGCATTGCAATTGAAAAAATTATGAAAGGATGAAAATTTAGTGAAGTCTGGTTTTCATTTAAACATCTTCAGAGGGGTAAAATGATTTTGAAGAAAAAAAAGAAAACAACAAAGAATAATAAAATCAAGATAGTTCTTAGGGATACTGGTTCCTATTACTATGCATTCTATTACACTACTACTTGGTAGCATTAAACAGTATCAAAGAAACTTCCATGCCTCTTTGCTGGCTGATCTAGAAAAAACAGTGCTGATGCAGTAGAGAAAATTCTTGCTTCCAGGGCTAAAAACTAGTAAAGTTTTTGAGAATCATTATTGAACATAAATCTCATATAATACCAATGCTGTTTCATATCACTATACTACACTCTTTCATCACACTCCTGTTTTGATTGTTCTGGAAATGCAAGGCCCGCCTTTCAAAACAACAACTGCTTTTTATTCATCACTTTAACAGGTTTTAACTCAAAAGCCAGATCAGGTTATGTATTTAAAGAGCTTTGACTCTTACCAAGAGAACATGTCTTATGCTTTTAAACTTTAATGCCTGTAAAAATGGATTCAATGGGAATGTATTTGTTGAGCAACTGTATGAGCCATGTACCAGTACTGGAATAATGGTGCCAAGGTGCCCTGGCGGGGCCCAGGCTCAGCCCTGCGTGCCCGTGCTGTGCAGTGTGAACTCACCGTCTGGGAAGTCGGGGTGGCACAGCTGCAGATCTTTGCAGGTCCGGGCTGGGTTATTCTGAGTGCCCATGGGAAACTTCATGTGCTCAATGTCTTGCTTCAGGGAATTCAGGGAGCCAAAGATCTCCTCCATGCCATCGGAATAATCCAGAATATTATCACCAGCATCAGATAACATATAGTCAGGAGATCTTCTTGTCTTCTTGGGTGACTGGATTGGCAGTGGCTGGATTACCTCACCTGGAGGGCCCTAAGTGAAAACCAACATATCTAATTATATCTTCTGGTAGTTTTTCAGCAGAGAAAGACCACAGAATGTGGCTTGGAGATGCTTTGAATAGGCTTTCTCCAAGGTATTTATTTCTTTATTGCACCTTTTTCTTTTAGATTCATACCTATGTACTTTGATTTACTTGAAGAAGAAAACAAAAAAGATTGTAAAAGGCCAAACCATTGTTGTGCTCTAAACTCTTCTCACTACATTGTTTTTGGGGATGAGTGCGTTGCCCTCACGCAGAACTGACTCACAGTTGCCTCTTTATCCCTGTTAATTACCTCAAGCAGATATATTCTATGAAAATTGAAAACTCTGGATGTTTCCTATGATAAAACTTGAAAATTCCACTTGGGGTCTAGGAAACAATATTTAATTTCAGGAAATTGAAGCACTTCACTCGGGTTTGGACTTTTCATTTTAGTTTGTTATGATATAAAAATGAATATGGAAACAGAAGTGTATCATCAGGGGAAACCAGTAGAATTTTGTTTTCTGTGCTTCAATATAACACATTAAATAATTATTGCATGAGGGGCTTCTTTGTTTGGTGAGGGTTTATAGGGGTTTTTTGGGGTGTTCTTTTTGTTTATTTTATTTATTTAAGTTTCTTCTAGCTTTTTCAGTGCAGATACATATTTCTGTGCCTGGTGGATCTGTGTTTCCTGAAAAATGAATTTTCAAACAATCATTCATATTTTAGTTCCCAAATGTTGTTTTCTACCCTTCTCAAAACAGGTTCATCATGTCAGGGTAATGCAAGATAAGAATTCTTACTTACTGGAGGACCAGGTGGACCAGGTAAGCCACTGTCACCCTTCTGACCAGCAGGACCCTACAGAGCAATGAAATAAGTTTCATTGACCATGCTACACAATGTTTAAAAATAACACACACAAAATCTAAGGAAAAGAGGAGAAATCATAGAGGAGAGCTACTCACACTGGATCCTTTGGAACCTTTGGGACCCTGGGGACCCTATGGGCAAGAACATATAACTCTGGTTAGAGTGTATTGCACACAGCTTGGGGGTGGTTAGAACAGGAGGGCTGGATGAAATTACTTACAGGTAATCCAGGAGGACCAGGGGGTCCAAGGGGACCAGCAGGACCAGAAATTCCCTAAAAAGGAATAAGAGAATAAGCACAGAACCAGTATTCTACATACTGGACTGTGTTAAAAAATCATATCTATAAAAAAGGTTGTCCCATTAATGTCCAGCTGTGGTGAGTTTTGAGTTAGGCCACTTGCTAGAGGCCAAAATAGTTGGCAAGTTTAAAATATTAGATCTGACAATCTGAGTTGCTTGTAGTTGTTCTTACACTGACTGCAGTGGATTGTCAGAGCTGTGTTCCTCTTCAGATTGGCTTGGAAACCTCACATTTTACATAGTGCCCTAAAAACATGGCTTAGTAACTAGAAGAGAGGGAGCTGCTTTGGGTAATGCAATTAGTAAAGGTGATGAGATTGCTGCTGCTACTTTTATCTTGTTGCTAACTTGTTCTGTGTGCACGTTGGGGTGTATGTGTTTCCTTCATTTTCCAAAAACACTCTATAACCTCATTTTAAGATGTTTAATATTGCTGTATTTGTACAATGCCTAAGAAAGTTTCAACCTCTTGCAGGAGACTCTGGGTGTTAAATGTTTATAACAACTTTATGTCTTTCAGAAGGAAGCCTGGAATATACACTCCTTGCTTGCATGGAACTTGAATGGAAACACAAATATGTTGTACTCACTGCATCACCCTTGGCTCCAGGAGATCCCTGTGGGCCAGGAAGACCCCGATCACCCTTTTCACCCTGTTCTCCTGGAGGTCCAATCAGGCCAATCAAACCAGGATGTCCCTAAACAAGATTTAAGAAAATATAGTTAACATACATTAAAGTAAATGTGCTTTGCAAACACATAAATTAGACCTTTCAGATGTTACCACTGTTGCTTGTCAACAATCAACCTGAAAACAAATTATTCTAAAAGCATATTTATTGCTGTTAGATGGTCTTTCAAACTTTCAGATTATTTGCAAGTTGTGACTGCTTATTCAGTGAAAGATCTGAGTGCAAGGTAGTCCTTACTGAAACCACTACAGAAATCACAGTACCCTGGGTACAAATTTCATGCCAGTTTTCACCTGTAGCTGCTATCAGCATCTCACAGAGTTCCACATGTCATATGGCTGCATAAACAGCAACCTGCAGTTCACAAGGCAGTCATGTTCATGCCTCTTTCTCTACAGGTTTTTCTCTGATACACAAGCAATCAATATATTGTTGGGACTCCTTAGGAAAATGCTATCCCAGATGTCTCAATCCATTATTTCAAGAGAAAGTATTATAGTTACTAAATATTTATATTTTGTTCTTTTAAAATAAAAATTGTCAATACTCATAATAATTTCTACTTGCTTTGTTCTTGTAAATCTGACAGTTCTCTTTGCATCAATATCTTTGGGATTTTCATTGCAGGGACCACATGGTCAATAGATTACCACACAGGCAGTAGTCTCTTTCTAGTTGTTTTCAGGATATTGGATATGGCTTAAAACTTCATGATGACTCTTAGGGCTGTGGGAAGATGTTTGATAGGCATGGTACAATGCCTTGCTGATACAAACCCTACTTCTTCTCTCTGCTAACTTTATACAGGTTTTAGACTGGGCTGAAGTTACAAAGACAGAACCAATTAGCAAAGCATACCTTCTCTCCTTTGGAACCTGGGTCTCCTTTCAGTCCAGGCAAGCCAGGTGGGCCCTATATAAATCAAGGGAAGTAATGTTAAAGTTAGTTTTAACATCCTGCTCAAATCATGTTTTCTTGAAATGTTATTGAAGGCAGTTCAAATCAAAGTACACATTCAGTGGTTGATGGTTGTGATTGATGACATGACTTATAAAGATGAAATGTATGTTTAAAAAATCATAATGATGCTACAGTGGTATTTAAATTACTTTATAATTAGAAATCTATAAAAGGTTGTATAAATAGAAATCTGTGGAGCAGATTTGAGAAATCTTTAGATTTTTTAAGAATGGCAGTGCTGGTTTTGTGCAATTTGTACATAATGAGGTAAAAAATGCAGGCCATGCAGTGCCTGTGCAAAAGACATGAATTTTTCAGAGGCTGTTAATCTCACACTGCACATGTGTCCATGAGGTGTAGAGGTGCTACATTAAGTCTGTGTCTCCTCACCACTGCTCTCCTGGTGGCAGTGGACAACTTCTGCTATGGATAGGAGTGATAAGAGACCTTTTCCACCTGGCACATATTCAAAAATGCCATAACATTTCATGTACAAAATATTATTCAGTGCTTATGCTTTCCATCTCCACTTCAGGATATCACTAGATGCAAAAGCCTAGGCAAATACATAATTCATGAATGAAATGTGAAATTTTTAAGCTTTTGGAATGCAGAATCAGACCTTTCACCTGCAGTGTGTTGTGCTCTACTGCAAATCAGGCTTCATACTCTCCTGATAGCAATCTCCTGTGGAGAATGGGAGGGGAAGGAGGGAAACCTAACCTCAGAATCTTTTACATATCAACTTTACTTTCTTAAAATCCAAAATTAAGCTGCTGCAATGCATTGAAAAGTTCTCGTTGAGCTGACAGGAAGTCTGTGCATTTGAAAGCATAATAGTTCATTAATATACTCAGCTCCAGATTTTAACAGGATATTTAAGCTCTCAAATGTTAGAAGAGAGATCTTTCAGTGATGTTTTTGGAGGTTTCTATGAGTGACGTGTGGGAAAAGGATGCTCACCAGAGGTCCAGGAGGGCCATCCTGACCTGGTGCTCCAGGCAGACCTTGTTCTCCCTAGGAAAAAAAAAAAAAGCTGGCTTTACCAGAGTATATAGAGGAAATGGAACATTTAAAATATTATGTCCTCCATGACTTACCACAGGGCCAGGAATGCCTCGGAGACCCTCTGGGCCAGGTTTTCCTGCAGGTCCCTGTGGCCCAACTGGCCCTGTTTTTCCAGGAGCCCCTTCTGCACCAGGTTCACCCTGGAAAGAAGAGACCAGCTCAGAGAGGGGGGCTGACCAAGTTTGGCACTGGGGGGATGTACAAGAGGCAAAGTGCTTTTTAAAAGCCAGAGTTCTGCACAGGATGCTTTCCTGAGTGAAATGTCTCTGGCTTCACAGAGAGATGTGGTGCCAGCAGAGCAGGCTCGCCTTGCTTGTTACAGGTGAGCTGTGTTGGGCCTGCACTGCTGGGTCCACTCCATTACATATTGCCACTAATTCTGGCTCTGAATTTGGATTTTACAGATTACCCCTTATTACTTTGAAAAGTTCCACACTCAGTGCATCATAAGCAATTTACTTTTAATTTATAAATAGTTTATATCTCTATGTGTCAAAAAAAAAATCTTCAGTGTATTACCTTTGCACCTTTTTCACCTTGTCTGCCTTCAGCACCTGTTGCTCCAGGAGGTCCCTGTAAAATATGGACACTGAGCTCATAATCTCAGGTTTTTTCAAATATAACCAGTGAAAAAAATTCTGAAAGTGCAATTCCCACTATATTAATAAGTAGCAAATGCTTACAAAATAACATTAAATTTCTTTTTTTGACATTTTATTCACAGGATAAAAAATACCAAACAGCTCTTATTCCCTTATAAAATTTTCAGTTTTTTTAGAATATCTAAAAGATGATGAGGTTCAATTTGTTTGGGAAAACAAACAAACAAAAAAACCCCCAAAAACCAAAAAACCAAACAAAAAAAAATCCCAACAAAATGGGATCTAAAAGAAAAAAAGGCAATACTAATTTATATGTATAATAACAATTAATTTTAAACTTGCTTCACACTGACTTTCATCTATTCACTGTAGTTTATCCACTGACTCCAAAAAGGCCCCTCTTTCTACAGTGCACAGCGTGGCAAATACTTCTTTATTCTCTAAGTCAGGGATGGGCTCAGTAAGGGGCCTGAATACATTTGGACAGCCAAAAATTGATATATTATCCACTAAATATGAAAGTGAAAAATAAAAAGACATTTTTCTCCTCCAAAACATCAAGGGCTGATTTTTAGGTCAGGTAATTAATATTCATAGCTTCAGTTATGAACAGGAGCAGTGTCTAGAATTTAATGTACTCTTCTGAAAATGGTTCTCTTATATGCTTAGTTTAGAAAAGATGCACTCAAGATAATGGACCAACTGTTCTCCTACAAGGTTAATTTTTAGCCTGGGAAATGTCTTTATTACAAGTAGCTATTTCTTGCCAACCAATGAGCAGCTTAAAGGAACATGAAAGAAAAGTGACTATGCTCAAATGCTGTCATTTTGTGAATCTATATGAGACTCATCTGTTCATTAATGCAACAAGCAGATTGTTATGTAAGAAAAATGTTCTGAAGATCAGCAACTAGAAAAATTCAATCACTTTCATTTATTTACTGCTTTTTACTTCTTAACAACATTTAGAAAAACAATTCAGGCTCCTTAAAGGTAAAATACCAGAACACAATTTTAATTTTACAGATAAGAACTGTACTTCCAGTTAAGCATCTGCCTGTTTGCTTTGTGAGCTCAGGGCTTTGGATCAGTGTTTGACCTAAAGGCATTTTTTATACTAGAGCTGAATTTAGCCCAAACTTTTTATTGCCTGCTATATTTCACTATCCACTGCTACTGGCCCATACCTCGAGCAACTCCACTGGTTTTAATTCCTGGAAATTTATATTCATTTTATAGCTATTTACATAGATGTATATTAAGGTCATTCATTTGCTTCTGAAATTAAGCTTTCTGCAGGATGATACTGAACATCTGCAGCACTGCATGAACCTTTTGGCCAACAGAGATGGTTCAGACTTTACATCAAAGATAATGCCAAATGAATTGAATTAACCACAAGAGGACTTTGACCATTTGTTGTGGGTATCAACAGCTTTTTTCTTTGGTATTTTTAAGAGCTGTAAGGGGTAAAGGACTTAGTTTTATTTCTTCAAAATACAGAGAAGCTTAAGTGTCCTGGGCCAAATGCTGACTCTTTAAAACAGGAAGAATATTTTAAATCCCTGCTGTTCCAATAATAATTAATAATGTCTGATGCATGTAACCCTTTGTGTAGGTTGTAATTTTTGGGTGGATCATGGTTTGCAGTGATAATAAGAAAGATCAACAGGTACATAAATAAATTCAGAAGCATTTTAGAAACATGACTTTTTTTCTTCCAGGAATTAATTTACATGCCCATTGTCTTTACTTGCCTGAAGTTCCCATATGGATTATAATGCAATCTGTCTAAGAAACTGAAAAGGGTTGAATGTGGCAATTTGTATTTATGAAATATGGTCTCTGCATAATCTAGAAAGGAAGCTGCAGCATGAATTAATTAGCAGGGCTAAGCCCACTGTGATGGCTAAAACACAAGTACAATGCCTGACGAGTGCTAAGCAGGGGCTGCTCATTGCCAGCAGCGCCAAGGCTGCCCCAGGCACGGAGCTGCTGCGGGAGCTGCCCCTGCGCTGCTGCGGGGCTGCTGCCGACACAAAGTGCTCCTTGCTGTTCTCCCCTCCCCACACTGCCGCTGCTGGAGCGCCTGGGAAATGGGAACTGACAGAAAGGACCTCAGTATTTTACAGGAATGCACGATTCTCCCCCTTATCACCTCAGCTACCATGCTGATTTTTATGAACATTGCACTGCAATTTTGGACATACTGCCTGATACATTTTATGAACCAAGAAGACCAAAGAAATCATACAGAAACAAACCCATTCTTAATTTTTGTTATGTGAATCTATTGAATGTTTTTCTCTGTTCTTCCATATTTCATGAAAATAATTTCAATTATTGTTTACAGCTGTCGTCTGGCTTAAAACATGATTTGTAACACAGAAAACCATTACCACATTTCATTAGCTTGTTGTGATAGGAACCTGGCATATTGTTAGGTATTCTGTGCATTTGAAATCAAGAGAGAAATTAATATTTAAGTGGTAAGTACACCCTGCTGAGGCAGCATCATGCTGTAGCCAAAATGGAAAAAAAAATCTCCTTCATAGAAACACTTTATTTTTTCCTAAGTTATTCAACATTGTATTTAAAGGCAACAAACCAAATAAACTTCTGCTTTGCAAAATTGCTGCCTTTGCTTCAGTATTGACATTTCTTTTAATGGAAAAAGATGGTATGGCCTCCAGTTGAGAACAAAAATATATCTTAGTCTTGAGCTTTAAATTCTTATACTTGATTGGTATATGGAGGTTTATGTGTATGTGATGTGGATATCTGATTGTCACTGCCCAGGAAAGCAGCCCAGGAGCAGATCCCAAAGCTCAAGTGCCTGGCACACTGAAGGGCTGGGAAGAGCACAGGCAAGGAGTGCTGTCTGTGCTCATCTGTACTGATTGCAAATTGATCTGAAGGACAAATACTCTCTGATGGTGTCTTTTCCTCATACTACTTTTAACATTTGTCAGATGGAAATCAATGAATTCAAACTAGAAGTGTTACCCAGTACTGTATGGCAAACCAAAAAAAGTCCCAAAAGTAAGAGCAAGGATTACGTTTCAGAAAAATAATAATAACAACATAACTGTAGAGGGGTTCAGTCTGTATTTCTAGTTCTAGATAGCAGCCACAATTACTACCATTACTTGCAGCTAAATTACATTGATGTATAAAGCCTTCTGAGCATGTATTTTTCTGATCTGGTGCATGCACATATCATTTAAGAAGTCAGAATATGTAAAATAATAATTACTATTTAATGAAACTTTAAAAAAAATCACTTTAAAGGCTTTGTCAATTACTATGTCACAAAAGTCACCCTTTGTAGATTATGGTTTTGGCTTATAAATTTCTTAGATTCAGTAGAAAAACTATGTATATCCATGTCTTTCACTAGAAGTTGCTTCCCAGGGAGAGCTGGGGAAACTTTTTAACTCTGTAACTAGACAGAGATTGCTCAAATCTCTGACAGCTGGTAATAAACATGATTTTAGAAGACCAGGCAGTAAAACAGGTCAGGTCAGTTACAAAATGGAATGGAAAAGGGGAATGAAAATATGTAATAAAATAAATAAGGAGCCTACTGTTGAGGATTTCAAGAGCCTTTAATTAAAAGTATGAATTCTGAGCTCTGTCAGCTTATTATTTCAGAGACCAAAATCCAAAAAATGGGGTGGAATTTTGTTTTCTATTAGTATAGCCAGAGCTGCACCTCACAAACAGCAATATTACTACTGAAACTGTGTGTCCTTCTCAATCCAAATCAAATATACTCTTGTTAGGGCTTTTTCTTGAAATTGATTCTACCATACAAGTAATGAAAACTAATAAAAAGCATTTTTTCCAGCCAAGTATGAACCTTTCAGTCTTTCACTGTTACTTTCTAGTATAACATTAATATAATACAGATTCCCTACAAATTTGAAACATTCTGGTGCTCAATTAATGTAGAATCTGATTCTAAAAATGTTTTCTTCAAAATTCAGAAAGGGACTACATTGCAATAATTAGCCATGCATTTTCCCTAAATTGGAAATGTGTCAAACCACAAGTAAAATGGAATTTGTGCTTTGAAATTATTTTTTTTTGTCTAGGTACAATCAGATAGAATAGAGCCCATCTCTGAGGAGTGAGATATTGCCTTTCTGTATAATAAAGCAGGAAGTTTTAATTTGATATCAAGCAAACATAGTAATTGCTAATATTCAGTTGAGCCATATTTCAGTTCTAGAATAAGGTTGCTAATGCAACCATAATAATTTAGAATATTATAAATACTTTGCATGTTGGTGGAGCAAATATATTACTGTGTAAAATAAATAAAACTAATTAGGCATGTCATTCCACTCAAGCCCATTAAACCAAGCAATTTAACATATTTTGTTAAATAATTCTCAGCTTACATTCAATAATGCCACTTCTTCTGTTTTTTAAAGTGTAAAAACTGCATCTAATTGCTCTCTGAGGCAGACCTAAGGGTTGATGCATCTACTACAGTTCTGTGACTGCAACATTATTTACTGGGTTTGATTAGCTATATTTGTAAACCCTGTGAACCTTCAAAAGCTTTAGAAATAATGGAGTAGCTTCATAAGTTAAAGAAATGTCTGCCTGTTAATTTTGTATGCAGAGAGGATGATATAGTTTTGCATATAGTAGCTGCATTGAAATGATTTTATTTCCAAGACTAAAGACACCAAAACAGACATATTCTTCCTGCTCCCTGATAGCAGGGAGAGGTGTGCCTAAAGATGATGTCTGCTATTACAGTAATACCAGCTCACTCCTTTTAGCAGACTGATTCAGTAGACACTGAATTCTTGAGTGAAAAGACAAAGCACCTTTATGGGTAAGCAATACATCCTTCCATATGTACTTTTTTCTTCTTATATTCCATGTTAACCATGTTAAAGAGCTTTCTTTGCTGTTTCTATTTTTTTCATTTCTCTCATTACATTACTTAAGAGAAATGACAAATGTCAGATGTGAGTAGCTGAAATTCTCTAGGACACAGAGTCTCAGAAAGAGAAGTGTACAAGAGAAGATGAGATATTCCTTACTCTTTTCCCAGGAGGACCAGGTGGGCCAGCTTCACCTGAAGGACCTGGTGGACCCTGCAACAGAAAATTAAAATCACAGCAGTAATAAAGGATGAAGTTCTCATCTTTATTAAACACCACAGACATCTGCCATGTGTTAGCCCCTTTCAATGGACAGAATCTACAGAAACAGAACTTTGATGCTTAATATGGGTATTGCTCAGGTGCTGCTTGAGATCTTCGCTTAATTTCGTTAGTTCAGCTAATGAAGATTATTTGGCTGCAGCATTTTTCTTATGCTCAGAGCTGCTCTATTTTTAGTGGTCCTCAGCAGCTCCATCAGAAATCCTTTAACACATCACTACTTCTAAAAGAAATTGAGCTCTTGCTTAATTGTGTTCCTGTAATATGGGCAGTTCTACCTCTTCAAGGAAATAATTGTTATTTTTCAGTATAATAGAAAAAGCATCCACTCTGAAAATACTTTTAAGAGTGTGACTGTATAGAAGCCACTGATTTGGCAAAAGATACTTTCTTATCATCAGAGAGATCATGCAGATGAAATAAAGTGAGAGAAAAATCTTACAGGTTGACCAGGATCACCATCTTCACCCTTCTCTCCACCAACACCATCCTGACCCTAGAGAATTCAAGGGAAGTAAAAAAATTAAAAATTCAGTTAATTTAAGCCACTAACTTTCATATATGAATATAAGAACACTATTTTTCTATAGAACATTTTCCCAGGGATATTATTTTTCAAAACTTTTAAAAGATTTCTTAACATTTTTAAGCCTCAAGGAATGCATGAACAGAAAAGCAAAGGATCTTACAGGCAAGAGCTCATGCCTGGACAAGAAAGACACAGGGTCAACTAGAATTAAGTACAAAGTAAGACTAGGACCTAAAACTGTTTTTAAGGTATACTTACAGCTGGACCAGGTTCCCCAGGGGGACCAGGATCTCCAGGAAAACCAACTGGGCCCTAGATAGATCAGGAAAAAAAGCAAGGAATGTGTCATCCATTGCCAAGCAGGTTGCACTCATCAGAAATCTTTTATCAAGCATATAATGAACATAGTGCACTTGTAGGAAATGCTATGTTTCTGTATTCACACAACTTCAGCAATGCTTCACAGTGGTTTGGGTTAGAATTATGAAGCTCACTTACTGGGTTACCCTTAGGCCCATCATCACCTGGAGGTCCTTTAGCACCTGGTGGTCCGGCTGCTCCAGGTGGACCAGCTTCACCTTTTTCTCCCCTTTCACCTTTTGGACCCTGTGGAAAACACATGAACACAAAAATGCCATCTGGAAATGGAAGGGCCAAAAAGATCACAATGGCAAACTGGTTTTTCAGACAAGGGCCATGTCACTCCTTGATAAATACTGGCATATGAGTGGGAAATTAGGACCTCTCAGGTCAGTTGCCAAATTCTGTACCCAGCTTGCATCAGTGAACTGTTTCCAGAAACAAAAACATGCAAGCCAAAGCTGATACTTATGGAAGGAAAAATAGGTATTGTTTTGGGAAGTCTCCATCCTCTCTTAGTACAAGATGTGGCTATGATTATTTGGAAACAAATGTAATTTTAAAGGTATAAGTTCTCCACTGAAAATTCAAAGAAAACATACACAAGTGCACAAGTGATCTGAGGAAATGCTTATCAAAGCCCTGCCAGATACCACAGTTCACCATAATAAATGTTAATGATAAGAGAACCACAAAATACTCACAGCTGTTCCAGATTCTCCAGGAGGTCCAGGGTTACCAGCTTCTCCAGGCTCACCCTATAGATGCATAAGAATAAATTTATGAGTCATTAGGGAGAATATTTTGATGAATTTAATTCTGTAATTACATTCTTCCCATGCTTATTTATGTAAACAGCTAATAAGAAAGGGGGTTTATTTGGTCTACCTAGAGGGGTTGAGTTATGTATATGGTTTTGCAGAACTGGAGTCTGAAATTTGAGACATAATACATCAAACTAATATTTTCTTGAGCCAGGGAGACTAAACTTCCCTTTGGGCTTTGGAAGATGTTCCCCTTTATTATCCCATATACTGCAAATTTCCTGCTTGTGATTATTGCTATAGCTACTGTTGGAAGAAGAAAAAATTATATAATGAAAAACCTAAGGATAAAATAATAGCATCAGTTAGAAAAACCTTCTCCACAGGCTACAGAGGTGTATGCTATGTATTTACCAGTGACTGAATTTATTTTGTAAAGCAGATGGCTTACAGGATGATACCATATGAAAATCCGTGCAAGTCAAAGATTGTGCATTATTAAGTGACCATTTAAGATAATTCAGTCTCCGAACTTCTGAGTTAATACACAGTATTATCTCAAGGACTGTCTTTTCAATTCTTCATTTTAAAGTTTAGTTATGACCAATTATTTTCTAGCTCAGTGGTCTGATGCATAAACTTTTATAGAAAACTCTTCTGTTAGTAGAATACTTAGTTATTAGTATCACAGAAACATAAATCATGGAAGGATAACAGAATGTGCTTTGTGATTGTTATGGAGTGCTTAGATAAGAAATACATACTTTTATCCCAAAGAATTTTTCAATTCAACTGCTAATGTGTGGAATTTTTCCCCCCAAATATATTCTTTTTCCAATAATTACATCTATGAGCAAGAGTAGTTCAGTGCTGAAAATGCATTTTACCCAATCATTTACTGAATTTACAGAATTGGAATAAATTTGTGTATCCTTCCTAACCTGTGTGACCTGCACACCCCTCTTCATTTTACAGCAATTCAGTTAATTCATACGTCTGTCACAAAACTTATGGTGTAGATACTGAACCTTTTTTCAGAGAAGCTCATAGCAACATGATAACCTCACTGGGACCAGAATTTGGCCCAGTACAAGTATTTCATTAGATTAAAGGAAAATATTTCAGTACCTCTCAACTGAATTCCAGACCAGGATAATTAACAGATAACCAATATTTTAGGAGCAATATTAAAATGCCCTTTAAAAAGGGCACTATTAAAGGATGAATGTGCCTTTAGAAACTCTAGCATGTTCTATTAGATATACTAAAATTTGTAGGAACTTCAAAAATGAATGATCCCTTTTAGTGTTTAATATTAATTTACTTCTGTGATGTTGCATTCATTTTAAAACAAAACTTGTAGTGGATGCTTCAGGTCAATAAGTGTTAAGAATGTTTTCTAGGAAAATTCATAATATTCATTTTCTTATTCTCTGCACAGCATTTACTGAGTCTGCAGCATCATTAGCATTGGGCTTTTGTCCATGCCTACTATCAATGAAATGAGATTTTTGTAGCAACAGAGAATGAAGTCTGGAATCAGCAAAAATATGTTTTTCACATTAGTAGCCGTACTGTATCCACAGAGTCCACCATATAGAGCCTTTCCAAAGGTGAGCCCATGGCAGGACAAAATGAAGCAGTGACATAAGAGCACTGCTGTGCCCAGTCTTTGCTGACATTACACTTGTGCAATGTAATCCCCTTGGCAGCTTCTCAGAGAGAAAGCTCTTCATCTGCCTTTCTGCCTAATAATATTGTAATTCATGACGATCCACATTTGATTGATAATACAGTTCTTATACTTCCTGTTGACAAACACTTCTTCATTCTATCACATAACACTGGGCTCCCTCTGACCTACACTTGGGAGCACCAGGGGGGAGCACTGGGGGTGCCTGTTCCAGCACACAGGGTGACATTGGCTCTGTGCACATCAGCTCCCCAGCAAGCAGCAGTGTGGAAAACTGAGAAACTGGAAGGGCTAGAAAATGTCAACATGTTGCCTTAAAGGGCATTTGTGAAAGATGAGACCAGTTAAACTTTCATCTCACATTAATATTTCTATACCATTGCTTTACTAAAAAATCTGCCCCTTCCATGTAGGCAGTCCTTGTTTTATCTGACAGTGATTTCTATATTCCAAGTATTAGGTAAAATGAAATGCTGCATTTGGTTTAGATAACTGTTAAGGGAGTTAAACAACGTTTTGATAGAGAAGATTGTCGCTGATATATATTTACAGAGTGCATATTTATAGCTACTAAAACCTCTGTAATCTATAGCTATTGTTGACCCTCATCTTTTCATTTTTAGTAACAATGGCATTAATTCAGAACCTTCTCCATAGGAAATATTTCATGTTCTGTTGGGAAACAGATTTTATGATCTAATAATATATTTATTCCATCTCTGGAGGTTTTTCTCTCTTTTGTTAGCCGCTCAGATCTTTTAAAAGTTACTGTGGTTTTTCTTAGGCCAAGCCTTCCTCTGACAGAATTTCAAAAAGGAAAGACAGACATCTTAAACTACAAAGGGTCATACCATTTTGCAGACATGCTTAATTCTGAAAACCTTCTTGGATTAAGCAAACAGAATGGTTTCTACCAAGCTAGGCAAAGAAGTCTAAAAGTTAAAATTTAAGAAAAATTATTTAAAAGTTTTAAGGTTTAGAAAATGTTGTTTTCCTTATGATCAGTTCTAGAGAACGGATACCCAAAGCACAAAGATAGTGGATGGAAGGCTGCCACCTTTTGGTTAAATTCTGGGACATGGTCTTTCATTTTATAACGAGAGGCAACTTTGTAACTCACTGGGTTGTGAAAAGTTAGTTTTGTTCCTTTTTGCCATTCTCACAAAACAAGAAAAAATTGTAACTCTAGAAGAGAATTCCTTTTGCATAGGTCTGCATATGTGTTATATATAATAGCTCTGTGGAGAACTAAATTTAATTGAGAGAAATTCTAAAGGCTGTGTTTTCTGGGAGGGCTCTTGTTTACAATGTTGGAGAGATGGAGAAGGATGAGAAAAAAATCACAGTCAGGAGGTCGAGTAAAGTTATTGAAAGTAATTTGTTAGGATGGATATTCAGGTAGCCTAAACTGTCACAGACACACCTAGATTAGGTACCTTAGCAGTGTCTACACATACGTGTGTGGAAAAATGATATGTACACATAAAATTGCCTGTGAACACTTATCAAACATGTTTCTAAACTTAGAGCCAGGCCACTCAATTGATTTTGTCCTCTCACTTCCATCTGCAGTATAAATCAGTGATTAAGCATGAGAACTATTGATCTCACTTGTTTACTGTATTGGACTCCTTATTAGTGTACTACTTTGGAAAGTTTTTTAGAACAATATAATGGGAAGAAATTTAAACCCAAATGAGTATCGTGGTTTTTTAACACCAGACTTTTTCATGCAGTAAACCAAGTCTGAACTCTGAGAGGCTGCAGAACAAATGCTTAGGTTCTGCAGACGCTGGGTTTGCATGGCTCTCCAACTCTGATGGTTTATAACGTGCTGTGGAAGGGAGAGGGGGTAGAAGAACAGCACAGTGCTCAGTGCAATTATCACAAATTAGTCTAAATTAGAAAGGCAAATTTATTTCATTAGGTTGTGTGGAAGTGTGGGGTTAACATTACTTGATCTGTTTCCCCTCTGTTGTAAATTCTTATGTACACTCTAAGGCACAGGTTAGAGAAGTCATGAGCAATTTCCTGCCTGTTTAGAGTATCTGCATGTTAGACCTTTGATACCAAATTAGAGATAAGCATGTGTAGGTACATTTTGGTTTTCCATTTCTCTTAATTAAAAGCAGAAGAAAGTGACTGCTCTCTGTGTGGCAGCTGGATTTAAATGGTTCTGCTGAGTGTCAGACTGCCAGGCCCTTGGTGGAGGTTACAGCATTAATAATGCAGGGCTACAGGAGCATTTGCAGCCCTGATGCCTTTGAACATTCAGGCCCTTGTGTGCAGAGCAGGGGAAACAACAAGCTAGTTAAAAATGCGTGGCACTAAGTGTGACAAAAATTGTTTATCTCTGCCAGAAGGTAAGGGGGCTTTGAAGCCCGTGTATTAATGAAAAAATTAAATCTCCTGGTCAAACCATTAAAATATGCAAGTGAGCAAACCTACTTCTCAACAGTGACAGTGATGGTGCCAGAATGTTTTTCCACATTCTACACTCACTGCATTGAATTATCTGTATTATGGTGTGTCTTTCCTGAAAGGGGTGCAGAGGCCAAAGCATGCTGACATAATAAGAAAAACATTGGGGGGGAAAATGTGTGGGAAGAAAAGGAAAAGAAAAAATGCATGTTTTGTTTAAAAGCATGACCTGTCCTCCCATTGCAGCAACTCCCCCTGAAAAAACAACTCTTGATGATATCTCAGCTTGAAATCTCATTAAAAGGAACTGAAATTTAGAAGGAAGATACCCTAACAAGGAAAATGCCCTGGCATGTACTAAAACTTGAGGAGGAGGAGGGAGGAAAGTAATTACAGTTAATATAAATGTCCAAAATAATACACTTGGAAGCTTCTCTTTGTGAATGCAGAGAATATGGGATATAAGCTAGAGGAAATAAAAAATGACAACCAGGTGATAAACAGTCTGGAATTCATGTTCTTGAATTAAATTTCATGGCCTAATCATCACAAACAGTGATTCTATATCACACAGATGAGTTGCAGGGAGAAACAAAGGAGGAAGGAGTTCAGTATAAGGCAATGTGTTTAGAAAATGGCTGGAATATAATTTGATCATGAAATGCTGAAAATTAAAAAGGTGACTGAAACCAATGCCAAATTTCCTATCAAGTACAATGGGCCACAATATTTTACAAGGTGGGTTTTTTTTTAAAGCACTGAATATAATTGGGTGTTACCCTGGATGTTCTCATAATTAACATTTTTCTCAGTAGTGGTCACTGGAAAATTTTTTTTCCCACAATGCCCATTATTTTCTGTATTCCACTGACATACAGACTCTCTTTTCCCAGTAACTTTTTATTTCTCTCAATTCCTAGATTGTGTCGCATTTTTGGTACTCTTCCCAGAGAGAAAAAAACAAATCCTGCAGCCCTTCATGAGGCCAAGCTGGATGAACAATGTCATGAACTTGGGACATTAGAAGGAACATCCTTGTTAATAATGCAGTCAAGCAGGAGGGCATCGTGTTTTGTGTGTCTCGTGTAATTTTGGGGAAAAAAGATTGAAAACACCAGAATGCTGCTGTTCCCAAGAGGTGAGCTGATGCTCAGAGCCACATCCTGGGAAAGAAGCACTGCAGTGAAGCACTGCCAGCTTGCCACAATGGCATCTGTTTGGGCTCAGAGGACAGTAACGGAAACAAAGTAGGATATTTCTCCATCAAACCAAATATTATATTATATTATTCTAGTATGCTTTTCACCACATCCTAGAGCACTGGTAAGTGATTTAGTTGATGGTCATGTAGGGAAAAAAAAACATGAAACACCCGAAGATTCTTTTAAAAGGCTGTTTTAGTTAGAAAAAGGGAAATCTGGCTTCATGTTCTGAAAAGTTAAAAATATGGGAAGCTTTCTGAAAAACTAACAATACTGACATTCCTAGAGATGTCTTTTCTAGGATTCATTGACACTGGTGTTTCTTTGAACATATGTGATACTCTGTGACAAATCATTAAATGCTCAAGAGCAATCTACATAGTTTCTCAATAAGCAATTTATATATTGGCCTGGAATACATTTCTATTTTGTTTCCTCCATCTTATGCTCCACTCAGAATCTTCTTTCCCATTCCAAAGTTCAGGAAAAAATTAATGTCAAATCTGTAACATTACAGCAAAAGGCTTTTAGGCTTACTAGGTGATGTGGTTGAGGTCATGTAGCTTGATAAAATAAACATAAACAAGCATTTTAAGACTCTCTTTTGAACTTTTTGCTTGCTCAGCACTATATAATAGTTTACTCTGTTGCTTCAAATAAATCACTGAAAAAAAAAGCCCTTCTATCCCCGCATACCTCATCTTTCTTTTAAGAACAAGGAAGATATAATCTGGCATGTTCCTTGGGTAAAATATGAAAGTAACCAATCCCAAACAAACTCACTCCATATCCTGGCAGAAAATTTTCTGAACAGAGAACTGAAAATAGCAATGAAAAGAATTTTAATGAATGAATGTCATATAGCATTCTTATTCCAATGTTTTCTCTTCCTTGGGGGTTTCCATCCACACTCACCTTTTCACCAACACCTCCAACAGAGCCGATTGAGCCTGGGGGACCTTGAGGACCCTACAGTAATAAAAGATTTTTGTTATCCAAAATATTGTTATCCAAAATAGGGTGCTTATTACTCAATTAGCAAGACAAAAAATAGATTGATTCTTACATCAGCTCCATTAGGACCCTGGGGACCTCTTGGACCTGGTGGGCCAGGTGGACCCTGTATCAAAGAGACAACGTGATATAACAGAATCATAGAACAGATGTAATATAGTTACAATCACAAAGAATTTGTGACCAATGAAAAATAATATACTCAGTCTGTAGAGGGCTTTTAATCTTCACTATGCAGCAGGAACAGCAGGGCCAGATTGCTGCCTGCTGGATGAGTTCAAAAGGTGACAGGAGGCCCAGGCTGTGCCACAAAGTACCTGAGCTGGACATGACCTGATGCTTAGGAGCCCCTGAGGGTTGGTTCTTTCCCTACAGGTTCCCTGTATGCCCACCCCACTGACAGAGACCTGGCCCAGCTCAAGTGTCTGTGACAGCCCTGGGGCAGAACTGCACCATGGTGCCTACAGATGGGCAGGAGTGAAGCATCCAGACTTGGCACAAGGGGCTGGAGGCAAATGTATAGAGTAGAGAGCTTGCATAGCAGTCAGGAACAGCCCACGAGGCATTCTGTCAGCAGGAGAAACAGCTGGAAAATGCATCACCCAGGGAAAGTAAACAGAGCCAAGCAGTGTTTGCCATCTTCTGGCCTGCAAGTACCTGACACTGTATGTTAATAACAATGGCCTGAACTTCAGGAAGGCAGCTCCAGACTCTCTGGTGCAGTGGTATCTACTTTTTCCTCTTTCTTTTCTGAACCTGCTTGTCACTGGACTGTCTCAGGCACACAGAATGTCTGCTTTGCTATCTATTTGGGAGTATTTTCTCATGTTACATAAACCTCAATATTAATGATGAGGGGATAGATGTGGGAAAGCAAAGAAAATCCCATAGAGAGTTTATGGTACACAAAATGTTTCATACTCAGTCACCAAATTCAGGAATATCTTATCAAATGGTGAGCTATAAAGACAATAATATATGGAGTGACCACTGGGGAAGAAGTCTTACCATTGGGCCTACATCTCCATTTTCACCTTTTTCACCTGGTGGGCCAGGCAGACCCTAAAAAACACAGGGAAGAATACTGTAAGTAGGGTCCCTGGAATGATTAGTTATAAATCAATAAGAAACAATGCAAATCAGATCTACACATCAAACTTGTGAACTTGGGAGGGGGCAGGATGGTCGAAAAAGAAGAAAAAGACCTATTTGCATTAAAATGGAAAGAAAGGGAAGGGAGATTTTCATATTACAGTAAATGCATAGGTAGTCCTAGGATGCTTAAACTAGGTGACACAATAAATTTGGGGGGGAAAAAACCCCAAAAAACACACAGAGAAATGCTAAACTGGGTGATTTTAAAAACACTGCCAGAACTGAGGTGGGAGTCTGGATAATTTATGCTCTGATATATACATATATAAAAGTCCTGCTGCATTAAATCTGTTGTTTATGCATGAACCCTATCAATATGGGATATTTCAGTTCTAATTAACTGATGCTATAATTTATTTAATAGAAGACAGTATTCATTCAGTTTCTGACACAGAAATCTTACACTTTTTCTGTTACATCTTTTTTTTTTTTTTACAGATATACATCTTTGTTTTACAGATATAAGGTAAAATAATAAAGGAATTTACCTGTAAGCCAATAGGGCCTGGGGGCCCGGGGAAGCCTCGAGGGCCTTCATCACCTTTTTGCCCAAACATCCCTTGCTGACCTCTTGGGCCTGGCTCTCCATCACCTCCCTGTTTGGAAACAATGAAGAGCAAAACTATCACAGCTCTGATAATAACAACAGGAAAAGCTCCATGGAAATGACTGGGAAACAACTACAAAAGGGCTCAGAATCACACCAAGTGTCTTTACAAATGCATGTTCATCATCTTGGCTGGATGAAATCTGTTGCACAAACAGAATACCAGCACGTGCTCTGATTTAATATAGGTCAATTAGTGCTGCATTTCTCACAGAATTTTTCCCCGAATTCCCCCTCTCTATCGCATCAGCATAAACATTCTAGCTGTTGAATACCTATATAAATATGAGTAGCACAGGATTCTACCAATACTCAGGGTAAAAGAATTCATAGCCTTTTAAATAAAAATAAGAATTAATTCACTGGGTATCAGGTGGATTTTAAAAAAAGACACTCTCTGTTAACTGCATTCTCTGAGCTGCCAAACACACCACCAAACAAGTTCACTGAAAGGATGACCCCCCTTCACTATTTACAGTATTTAGTTTTTAATACTTTTGTCAAATTATTACCCTGCTGTAAATCTGCCATACAGTAACACCCATGCAGGCTTGCATACAATAAGGAACTGCATGTAAGTGGGCAGGGACAGAAGTGTTAGTGGTGTTTTGAAACATATTCCTGAGTAAGGAGCAAACAGTTCAAAGGAGTCAGTATCAGCTGAGTTATGCAAGGTTGGGGTTGGCTCTGAACGAGCTACTTACAGCTATCCCCGGGGCTCCAACAGGACCCTGCAGACCTGGTGGGCCTGGAGGACCCTGCAACAAACACACATCCAAAAGGACAAGTTAGTGATTGTGACATCTGCAATGACATTAAAAGCAAATACAGACACGAGAGAAAATCCGACTAGCACGATCACAATATATTCAGCATTTCCATGTTTCTCCATGGAGGATGTAGCATCATTCACAAGTCCTTTCCATTCAGTACAAACCATGTACCTCTCAAAAACTCAGATTTTCACATCTATAATAGACAATGTTGGCATTAGTTAGAAGCTCATTTTTAATGTTTCAGAATAAATTTCCATGTGAACATGAATCAAAATGAAATTTTTTTTTCACAATTAAAAATATCAAAACTTTCAATGAGATTTATGCACAATATCTCTCAAACTTTAAAGCACCATCAAAAAAAAAATCTATCTTTAATTCAAATGCTTATTATTTGGAGTAGTTTTTATGAAACTGCTAATTATTTTTGCAATGGGTCAAAGATTATTTTGACCTCCAGGAGACATGAAAAAGTGCAAGTTCTTGCTGAGCACTGGGAATCACATTCTCCTTGATATTAAGCCTCTTTTCAACAGAATGGCCAAAAAACCCATTCTCTGAGAGGAATGTCTTTTTTTTCATTCTCCCTGCAGAATAATAACTAAGTTATATTGCACATAATTAGAAGTCAGTCATGCAGATGTGATATAATGAAGCTATCAGAGTACAGGAATGCAAGATACTACTTTATGATGAGGTGTAAACGATGCAGTAGTTTGAGTCTTGTTTTTGCCATACTAGAGGAAGTAGACTGAGAAAGAGTTACTCTAAGAAGGCATAAAACTCAACACCTGGCCTTGGCTAATTCTAGTCTATTTCAGATGCCAAGTTGCCTACAACTTCTAGGCTTCAAATTCTGGTTTACAGGAGAATAATGCTAGGATTTACAGACTTTGCTAGGGCTAAAATTAGATTATGGTGCCCTTTATAAGGGAAATTAAATAAAGGAACTTCTTAAGTCTTGCAGTCTATTTCTTTCTCTGGGTTTTATATATATTTTGGACCATTTTATTTTCTAGGGAGTATGAAGCATCAAACTCTGTATTTCTTCTCTTTTACAGTTTTATTTTTGTCCCATACCTGATGGCAATATGTGAAACAAAGCTTTCTAGCCTCTGTGGTGACATATCTAAACGAAAGGACTCCGAGGAATGCTCCAGCTGACTGGGAAGTGTTACCATGAGAAAGGGATTTGGCATGCATGGATTTTTCTACATCCTTCAAGATGCTTCAATGTGCTCCTTCATTTTATCGGCTCTGGAATGAGGCCTGCACATTTTTAAACTCATTTAAAAACCCATTTTGATGTAAAGCACTGTTGGAACGTACTCTGCAATTGATTAATGAGGAGTTATTTGGATACATGGCCAGATTCTTTTTTTCCATTGTTCTGGAGGGCAAATGGAGAAAGACTCAGGAGAATCATGAGAGAATCCTCAGTTAATAAAGGCAGCTGTGATAACTGTGGAAGTTTTGAAGTTCAAGAGAGGACAGCACAGCAACAACAAAATTGTGCTGTCTTAACTAGAATACGCCAACATAGTTAGGCACAGTGTTTTCAAACCCACAAAAATAAATCTTTGTTAGTTTCAATGGGGAATTGAAGATTTTTCCAGCTCTTCTTAAACAGTAAAGATGAATCAGTTCTTTGATCAGGATCCTTGCTGTGATCAGGCTCTAAATGCCCACCAAGGCCTTTTGTGGGTGGTTTGAGATTGTAAATATCTGTTCTTTATGTCCTGTGATTTGAGAACTGGGTACTTCCTCATCAGAACCTTTCAGAGGTGACCAACAAGCCCTTTCTCCCTGCCCCAACAGGCGTCTGTCAGCATGTTGAAAGGAAAGCAGATTTAAAATGAACACATTCTGAAATTGTCAGGGTTGAATGACTGCAGTTGAGGGCAAATAGATTCAAGACATGTGACTTCAACTGGAGGTACATTGACTTCAACTAAGGCCTCAGCACTGAATCATTTCAAGAAAAATGTGCAATATTCTCAAATGCATTAAACCTTGAGACTAGGAGTCCAGGATACATTCTCAAATGATAATGCTGCAGACATTTTATTTGTAAAGCAGGTCTGCTGGAACAGGCCCAAATGCATCAGTACTCACTGTGGGAACTGTGGTCATCATGTAATGCTCAGCATAACTAGCTATGCTAAAATTATCTGAAACAGAAGAGTGCAGCTTGTGTTTTTTCCCCTGAATTTCTCTGATGCAAAGCATTTCTAATGTAGAGGCATGTCAAAGGGGAAAACAGGATATGCCTGTGACCACATGCAAAGCCTGAAGAGGAACTGGATCAGAGGCTGAAAATAGCTGATCCTAAAGTTCATTTCCAGCCCCAGCCATTCTGTGACTATGTAATTCTGTGACCTGTGATTTGCTTGAGTATGTACATATCCTCCCATAAACATCATCTGATAATATGTAAGCCATAAATTTGGTGTAATTTTTAAAGTAATATACTGTTCTGTAACTTGTTAATGTCAAAAATCACACTGTTTTCAAGATAAATATACTTAGCAATGAATACCCCTGTACTGAGTTTGGAGCTTTGCTAACTATGAATAGTGTTGAAATATAACAATAAAAGGGATCTTTCTGCCATTACTTCTCAGTTTTTTCTTAAGGAAAAAAGAAATAAATTCAAGTAAAGTACCAGTTTATCTTGAAATTGAACAGAAGTGAAAACATACCATTTTGAATTTTTAGGAAAGAAACCACAATCAAATGGAAATAAATGCTAGTTTTATTCTTTCTAGCTTCAAATTTCACAGTGAAAAAAGCTTAATTTTACATGTCTGGCCTAAATTAAAAAAGGAAGTGCTTGAACTTTAGAATTAATTTTTGAAGACAGAAAAATGTCAAATCAAAACAGTAGAAACCTGAGTAGTCCTAGGTTCACTAATAGGCCTAACGATAATATATGAAAACTTGTATAAGCCATTTCATCTGCCATCAGTTAATTGTACTCCCCAATAATTAGATATCCTTTACAAATTTTAAAACTACATTATTAGATTCCTCTACTGAGTCTCCATAGTTTTCATCCTCATGGCTAAGAAGCCAAAGCTGGATATGTTCACACAGTGCAGTCAGTGAAGTTCACACAGTAAGAGAATGTATGGGAATTCTTGGTCTCTCCAGTTCAAATGCAGAATGGAGGAATTTCAACGATACAGAAAGGGTGCTTAAGAATGTAGTTTATACTTTGTAATTATTCTGTAAGCTCTAGGAATATGAGCAATAATAAATACATGCCTGGATCTGTAAGTACAAACCTCTAGTACTGCATTAAAAGAACATTATTTTGAAGGAACATTTTAGGAGTGTGTCTTTTTTCCTGCTCATTTATGTAGCAAAGCTACCTGCATACTTCATGCATTAATACCTTTTATTTATAAAGAATACATGTAATGCACAAAGGATTTTGCTACTCACGTTTTCTCCTTTGTCACCTTTACTACCTTTTTGACCTGGTTCACCAATTTCACCCTGTAATTGAAATTTAAAAGTTAAGACTTGTTTAAAATGATCTCCTTCACACTTAGCTGAAGTCAATATCGAGGTATCTCAAAATGTTCCCTTTGATATGATTATTCTATGTTTTATGCTGCTGCTCCAAGTGAAAGCTTAAAGGGAGCAATTCTGCAGTGATCAATAATATGTCATATTAATCCAGATATTGATTGCTGAATTGAAAAGGGCAACGAGACCTGACTTTGAAGTATAATGCTACTGAGCTCTAAATAAAGGAAATTGTGCTGCTTATGTCACCTTCAATATGAACTTATAATGAAAGTACCCTGATTTACAGACTCATGTAACTGTTTATAACTGAACTACTGCTTCTCACTGGAGTGTACAGTATTTCAAAACTTCAAAATTATTAAAATCACCAAGATTCACGTTAGTAAAGCATGTTTTCTTTATACAATAATTAAAGACAATTAAATTAAATCACAGAAAATACTGTCTGTGGGATAAATAACACTCATGCATCACAAAAATGAATGTTGAAATCTTTACCTTTACCCTGTGCTAACTAACAGAGAAGTGCTGGGTCAAGCAACCACACCAGATGATCCTGAAAGGTGTCATATTTTAAATTCTGCCAGAGGTCAACAGACTATCTCTGCTGTGGACATAATTATTTTGACACCCTCAATCCACCAGCACATTCTCCGGTGGTTCTGAATCCCTTCAGTATATTACTGAAGACGTTTCATCTTACTCATTCAGTAAACCAAGTTTCCAAAATAGGCAAAAAATCAATTTTGGCATAATTTGCCTTATTTTACCACACTTTCACCCTCATTTCTTTGTCAGGATAAATGTTTTTCTACTAGCTCTTTAACAAAAATCCCAGTGTCCCATGGCATCTGTCCCTCAGACATTTGGTTATAGAAGAGGTTTTTAGGTATTTTTTGCAGTAGGTGGAGGGAATTTGGGGGAGGCAGGGATAAGATTTGTTGCTTTGTCACCCTCTTTATCGTGAGGAAAGCTACAGAGAACTGTACTAACAGATCTTCTCCCAGATGCACTAATACCAATTATAATGATTCACCTTGTCGCCATCTTCTCCAGGAGAACCACTAGGACCAGCAGGTCCAGGAAGTCCTACAGGACCCTGTATTCCATCACGTCCAGCTGGACCCTGGGGACCTTTTTCACCCTGGTTTTGCAGAAAATGAAGCAATCCACATTATCACAGGAGAGTAATGAAAACTTCACTACAGGGAGACCCAATACCAATGCAAAATTAAAACACCCACCCCCCCCTCCAAAAAAACCCACAATAAAACAGAAAACACCACAACAGAAAGAAAATTATCAAGGGAAGAGAATCTATAAGAGAATTATATGAAGTAATAACGGAAGCTGATGTCAAATACACTTGTACTCTAATGCAGAGTGGCTGGGTACAAAGTTTTAATGAAAGACTGATTTCTATCCACTCCCTGCTGTGATAGTAACAGGTTTAACCCTTCCTGGTCTTAGAGAGCACGATGAGAAATGTTTTACGATGTACAAATTTGTAAATCTAAAATGAGTAGGTTGGGTATTCTGAGAATACACATTGAACAGAGTGGGAGCAAGTAGCATTCTGGAATGAACAGTGTGTGCTGGGATAGTTTCGTGGGACTGTGGTTACTCACAGGAGCACCCTTCTCTCCGGCGGGACCTGGAGGCCCCTGAGGGCCGGGACGGCCTGGCAGCCCAATGGGGCCAGCGGTGCCCGCGGCTCCGCGCTCTCCTGGCGAGCCCTGGAAAAAACAGAGGATAAAGGAATAAAAGGATAAGGGAGTTCTGAGAGCCCTGGGAATGCTGGTGGTTTTCATGAGGCAAGTCACCAGAGAAGCTGCTCATCAGTGTGAGTTCAGCTGGTGGAAGGTTACGCATCCATCATGTGTGCAAGTAAAGAAAAAAGGCTGGAAGGACCAACTTGAAGTTCATACTCAATACAGTTCATACAACACTAATTTCATTTTTTGTAAATACTACTTCCTGTATTTGTTCATCATAATGAGAGTGTCCTTAAAACCAGCCTCTTTTCAAGAACTTACTTCCCTCTATGTTTTCAAAATATATTAGCATACTGCTTTGATGAAGGCATATTCACTATATCAAAATACAGAACTAAGCCACACCAAAACCAAAATATTTAATAAAGTTTTGTGCTGTTTATTGCTGTGATGATCATATTTCTGCATTTCAGATCACCTCTGTAAAAATACATTCAAGTATAGTGACTAATTTAGTGTGTTCTACAGAGGAGGTTTTTTTATGTACAGGCATCTTTAGACAAGCACAAAAAAAGCTTAAAATCTAATATTAAAAATTAAGGATGAAACTACAGGTACAATGTATTGAAAATCACTAAAACTGCATATTTGTTTTCTGTCTTTTAAATAATTTACAATTTTTGCGTTAAGAGAGTATTGTTAAATGTTTGCTGTACACAAATATTTCCCCAAATTTTCAGCTTTACGCCTTCAAGATATTTTGCAACACTTCAAAGTTATGATTAGTAATTTCACTTTTCCAATTGATACACTAGAAGCAGGATGATACATCACAGAATAGAACAGTAATAGAAAACAATAATAAAAATAATAAAAGTAAAACTCTGAGACTCAAAATGGCCTTTTTTTCATGTTTAAGCAAGATCAAATTTGCTGTCTTGTAGATATTGGAATTTTAAGATGCTTTCACCTATGAGGACCCTATTTTTTTTTTTTTTGCTTTTACTCATGACATACTTGTCCTAGACTGACCTCATTAGCATAAATGGTACTAATTTCATAGTAAGGTGCTTTTCCCTCCACATAAATGTGACAGAAAAGAGTGCTGAATGGTTTCTCAAAGTATTTTAGCAAGTTATTTCAGTAATATCTAAATTTGCATGAGTGTTCAAACAAAGTATTTGTATAGAAATCACAGATTACTTTATCCTTCCAGGTGTTGGGGATTTTTTAAAGTCTGGGTGGCTGCCTAAGTTTCTGTCCTATTTCTCTTATTTTAGTTCCTAAGGCTTCAGTGAATTCAACAAGCAAAAGTCATTACCCTACAGCCATACTACCATGGTCTCTGATCTTGTCAGCTCTCATAAGCTAAACAATTTTAGGTCATCTCATCAGGAGGATGTAAGAATAGAGAGGAAAAAGCCAAATAACTCATAGATCTTTCCTGTGTCAGACAGCAGACACTAACAGAGGCCATAATTTCCAGTAGCTCTTTATAATCAGCCAACTTTTCACACTTATCTTTGCATTTCACATGAGTTATGAAGATGGACTACACCTTCTGTTTTCAAGGAGCCGCTCCTCTTTCTGAGAAAATGGCCTCTGAGCACAGCAGAACTTTTTAAATTATAGTCCCAACTCAGAAGAGCATTTTAAGCAGCTTCGTAAATCTGTTCTCTCTTTCTGCGCTTTATTTTTTTCTGGTCACTCTGTCCCACTATGAAACAAGCTCCTTATGTTACAAAACCACTTGTTAACCTTTGGTCTTGTGGTACCCACATCACGCAATCTTTTTATTAATTTGTTTTGTTGGGTTTTTTTTAACTTTTCTACAGAATGGAAGTTCATGTTTTGTCCTGTATTGCTGCTATACAGACTATAAACTCATTAGCAACCTTGGTTTTATCTCACTTCCTGTGAGGAGATATGTAATGACAGCTATTGTATACATTGCATAGTAGTAGCAATACTTTTAACTGATGGTTAACAAAATGCTCAACAAATGAAGGTCCCCATGACTGTAAAATGTTGTCAGATAGATGAAGATAGCTCTAGATAGTTCAGTACTGATAATTGGGTAGCCTACAGCTGGCTTATTCTGAGTCTAATTTGAGCATCCTATTCCTAAATGAACAAATGAAAAATGACTGCTTGACATTCCAAAGAGCTTTCGCTCATCAGCATTCAGCATTCCACACGGTAGTAGGAGAAGGGAAGAAAACAAACAGAAGCAATAAAGAGAGCAGATAAAAGAGAACTGTTAAAAAAACTCACCACCCCCACAATAGCAAAAAACCAACTACAGCCCCCTCCCATAAAAAACCCCAACCCCTGAAAATATCCCCCCTCAATCCTGCAGAGCCCCCTCTTGCTCTGACATGCATTCATGCATCTCTTTCTTTTGTCCAAATCCCTCTAAACAGAGTAATTGGCATATGCACAGTATTTGGAGCAGTCATTTGTTTGGTATGCTTGCAGATGTATGCACCAGCCAAACAAAGCTTATAATTGACTATATATGCTAGTTAGAAACAATTGGTATTGGCAGGAAATCACAGGAAAGTCAGCCAGTGGCATGGATTCTCTTCCTATTATAGATGGCAAATGAAGACTCCACTACAATTACACTTCTGTGTGTACCCACTGTTGGCTAAAAATAGATGGAAAATATTTTTGGAGTATTTGATGCTCATGGTCTGCTGTGAGCTTCTGTGAAAAAAAGTGAGCAGTTGTGGCTTAATTGTGGTGCTTGAAGGTGCACGGAAACCCAGTATTAAGGGCACCTACACACCTTTTTTTTTGCTGAATACTGTTTTGAGATAACAAGTTATTAATTAAAGATGAAACAGATAAAAATCCTACTGAGGACTCTTGGAATACTTTAAGGGCAACTTGGTCCTCTTTGTCCCTCAAGTGGCCCGCTTGCACTACAATAAGCTCAAATATATTTAAAACAATTAAAAATTTTGCCCTTCAAACTCTCAACTCCTGCTACCACTACATCTATTTCTTAAAGATTGGAAAAACTATATGCAAAAAATCCTCAGCCTCCTAAGGCTTTCTTTCTATGACTTTACCTCAGCAGGAAGGGTGGCCCCAACAGGGATGGGTTTATGAACTGAAGTCCTTGGTAGTGTGCTCCCGATACCCATACTCTGTGTGTTTCTGGACTATAATTAATGATGATTTCAGCCTGGCACTGAACTCCCATTAGCTGGGGAGCATTAATAGTGTTCCTGGATTTTCTCTACCAATTTATTTTCACATGAAAGGAATCCTATTCATGAGCTCTGAGAGAGCTCCGTGATTTGAACCAAAGGATGGTAAATAGGGATAATTGAGACACCCTCCTCTAAAAGCCCTGATGTTCTCAACTAAAACACTAACTGATACACACCCTGTAAGAATTATAAAAAACATGGATCATCTGAATTTCAATTCAAACATACGTATTTCAGAATCAGAAAACTATCACTAAATAAGGTGTGTACTTTTGCCTCACATCTTGTGTGATGTGTCTTTCTGAGGACCATGACAGAAGTGGCACAGCTCCTGTGTGGACAATGCTGGCTGGCAAAGGGGGCTGTGTCACATGTCATCTTTGCCTGTGCTGCCTGCTCTGTGCATGCTCAGAAGGGCTCTGGGTCACTGCACCTGAACCATCTGCTTGAGAGGTCAGTCCAGCCTTACAGCCTTAGGGGCTCCTTCAACAAAAGATCAAGACAGGACCTTTAGATTGAAGAGACTCTTCTAGTCTATGCTTTCTTGGCTTTGATTCGTCTTTTCTTTTAACATTTCAGGTTCTTCAGATGGGTAAGATTATATCCCTTTTGACTCTCCCTGCTAGCTTCCATTCCATTCCATTCCATTCCATTCCATTCCATTCCATTCCATTCCATTCTTTGTTTTGGTGCCTTTTGGGAATATATATATACTGCACAGTGTTAAGAACTGTAAATTCAGGTTTCTGTCATTAAGAATTCAATAATTCATTTTAAGAATTCAAGTACTTGTACTGTACTATGTGTGGATTTTTATCCTTGTTTATTGCATTCTAATCTGAATATGAATTGCAAGGACATAAGAGAGCTTTGTTGAAGCACATAGAAATTCAGCTCCTCCATTACTTTTTTTTTTTTCTAACATGAATAGCTGTGATGATTGATTCTTTTCTTTTTTAACCTCAATTGCACTGTATGAAAGAAATAAGTTGACAAGATGACTGTCAAAATCTACACAATTCACATTTGGGAATAACTCTAGCATGTTTTGAATGCCAGTGCATCCTTGTAGAACTTCTTTGCATAAAGCATGACAACAGATAATAGGTAACTTGAAGCATACTCTACTATTGAGCTTAATATGCCAAGAAGAAAAATTCCTGCATGACATGATTTTACATGGTTGTACAAAGGGAACACAGGAGTACTGGGCTTGCATGGCAAGGGTTTGCTAGCAGGGGACTACAGGGCTGACTTCTGGGAGAAGATCCCACTTTCCCCCATGTCCAGTGGAGCTCACACCAGCCAGCTCCAAGATGGACCAATGGGCTGGCCATGGCTGAGCCCATTAAGTGACAGGGGTAGAACCTTTTGGATAATGTATTTAAGAAGTGGGGAAAAAAATGCATAACAGAAGGGGAGCAGAGATCCACACACAACCCATGGAGGACCCCACACTGGAGCAGGTGGATCCCAAAGGAGACTGTGCCCCATGGAGAACCTGCACTGGCTCAGGATCCGGGCAGGACCTGTGGCCCTGTGGAGGAAGAAGCCCAGTCTGGAGCAGGTTTGCTGGCAGGACTTGTGACTCCTTGGGGGACCAAGACTGGAGCAGCCTGCTCCTGAAGGCCTGCACCCGGCTGGGGAAGCTGGGCTGGAGCAGTTCATGAACAACTGCAGCCCTGGGAAGGACTCACGTTGGACACATTCACAGAGGACTGCCTCACAGCCAAGGGACCCCACACTGGAGCAGGGCAAGAGTGTGAGGAGTCCTCCCCATGTGGAGGAAGGAGTGGCAATGTCTTATGAACTGAGGGCCATTCCCCATCCTCTTGCACTGCTTAGGGGCAGGATAAAACAAAAATCAGTAGTGAAGTTCAGCCTGGGAGGAAGGGAGGGTGGGGAGAAGGTGTTTTCAGGCTTTGTTTTTGTTTCTCCTTATCTATCCTTGATAGATAAGGATATTTGATTGACAATAAATTAAACTCATTTTCCCAGTCTGTTTTGCCCATGATGTAACTGGTGGCTGATCTTCCTGTCCTTATCTTGACTCACAAGCCTTTCAGTGTATCTTGTGTTCTCTGTCCAGCTAAGGAAGGCAGGGATATTGCAGTTTGGTGGGCACCTGGCATCCAGCCAAGGCAAGCCCACCACAGCAGCATGAGTCCACCAGTCACTATCCATGGATTTTTCCACTGTGGAAAACCTCTCTCATCTCAAAACCAATTTGACATAAGTGACAAGTATTGAGCAGCAATTAAATGCCGTAACCAAACCTAGTGGCAGAAGGCTTCAGATATTCTCTACCTCTACAATCCATGCATGTTTATTAGTATGGATACTTAGCAGAAGTCTGATCTGTCTGCTGTTTTACAGACTGCGTTAATGAAAACATCCCAGCATCTAAAGGAGAAAAAAGGTTATTAGGTAATATTGTTTATATTTCCATAGAATTATTGTGTTTATTTACCATTGGGCCAGGTGGACCCTGTGGGCCTTCCCCTCCTTTCAGACCAGCTGGACCCTAAAAAATGGAAAGGGAAAAAAAAGCTTGTCTATTAAACTGGAAAGTTCAAGAGCACTTTTGTAACACATACAATAGGAAACATGTAAAGATCAAAAGAAACAAACCTGAATAAATTCCTTACTTCTTATCTAGCCAATTATATTTTTATCTGTTCTCTTATTGCATTTATTTTAAGCACAGTAGAAGACTTAATGAAATAAAGGAGTTAATACATTGTTTCTTTTATTTAGAAATATCATGGCAATTGCTCTAGTGCTTATATCATACCTGAGCACCTGGAAGGCCTCTCTCTCCAGGGAAACCACGAAGACCTGCTGGTCCATCTTTCCCAGGAATGCCTTGAGGGCCTGGATCACCCTGGGAAACATATTACATTTTGATTTAAAAATATGTTTAAAAATTAGGTGTACAATGAGAGATGAAAATTAACTACCAGATCCTAGTTATAGTAATGAAAACAAACATTGTGCCCCCAGCTATTCACTCACTAATTCTTTTAGCAGTACAGTAGTCTGTGGTTAAATTTATAATGAACTTTGACAAAATACAGTACCAGCTATGGAATACAAATAGTGAAAAACACAACAAGCCATAAAAATATGTTTAAAGATACATTCAATAAAAAATTTTGATACCCAATTATATTCAAAGATTGAATAGAACTACATAGTAACTAGATCAGTAATATTTTTCTTGCTCCCCAATTGTAGCCAAAAATTAAACAAGGAGTTAAATTTATTCAGTGAAATTCTACCTTTTATTCACTACTACACATCTGACTTTAAATGCCAATGTACAATTTTCTACCTTGGTGTGAATATGTCATTACTAAGTATCTCCATATTGAATGCATATTATATGCAAACAATTTTTTCTTTCACTTTTATTACAAAAATATTAATTTTTGGCTCAAGAGAATTCTCATTATTTCAGTGGAAGCAGACCTAGCTCTAGAATTGGAATCTTCCAGTCTTCCAAGTCCTTCTGGATGAAACCTGCCAGTCATGATTTTACACTGTATGTTCTGTTTTTATTCTGCATGTCTATACGACGATTTGAAATGTCACACTGTCAACAGTTTATCTGTCCCTTCCTGTTTGCTCCCCAAAGCCACGTCATACCTTAGCACCTTCTTTTCCTGCAGCACCTGGGAGGCCTTGTTCACCTGGGGGACCAGGAGGACCTGGATGGCCTCTTTCACCAATTGGTCCAGTCTCACCAGTAGGACCCTAGGCACAAAAGTACAACTTCAGTCACCTGAAGTTATTTAATGTCTTGCGGGTGTGGGAGGAAGTGGAGAGGAGCAGTCTCAATATCCAGCTGCTGTGTTACCAAACAGTGTTGCCATTGGTTAGCGTACATTCCTCACCTTCCCTCCAGGCAAGGCTGACTTACAAAATATCTTTGTCCTATAAAATAAATCTTGCATTGCATTTTGCCTGCAGACACGTCTGTGCAGCTTCCAAAGAGTGAAATCCTGACCTTGTTCCTTAAGCACTGAAGCTTTAAAACACAGTGTGTATGGGAGAAGGTTATAAAAAGGACACAGGAGAGAAATCCATGTACTGTTCTTGTCTTGAAGCAGTTCTGTACTGTTGCTTTTCTGAATAATAGGAATTGTAAGGCAGGAGAGTTGAAAGATCTCTCTTCAGATTCCCTAGCAGAAAAGTTCCACTGAGGGAATTAGCTAAAAAAGCTCTAAATGCTTGGTTAACTTGTAAATTAATAAGGTTAAATCAAATGAAATTTTGATAATTTATCTCTCCACAATCTAAAAGCTACTGAAAATTTTTCTCCGGCAAGAAATTCACACTTTGCATTGTTCTTTCTAAAATGTTTAATGGTAGAGAAATTTGTCTCTTTGACTTCTGTAAACCACTGATTCCATAATCACATAAAAAAACCCTGAAACAACAACAAACCAACAAAAAAACCAAATCAAAACACAAAACAAAATGGAAGGGTAACCCAAATATTTTCATTTTTTGGTGAAATCACTGATGATTAATAAATATAGCTTTCTAATATTGTCATGCAACTTTTGTTACAAAAGTTAATATAACCATTGATGTGGTCCTTTTAACACAGCAAAAGCAACTGCCTTATCTATAATATAACCGGTAAATGTTGGTCTCATGAAGTCAACTATGAAATGAAATTATGTACCTGAGGGCCAACAACACCACCAGGACCAGGAGGACCAGTTTTTCCTTGAAAACCCTGTGAAAAAATTATAGAATATTACATTACCCTTTACAAGCTATAGAGAAATTCCATGTCACACATTCCTTCTCTTCAAGAAATAAAAAAGAGAAATCTTTTTTGTCTGTGTATGCCTAGATATGAAATGCTGATTTATCTCTCTTCTGTCTCTCAGTTCCCATCTCTCTGAGGTGGTACAGCAGTAAAAATTGCCCTCAGTTTTACAGATCTCTCTAGGAGAACTTGATTAGATGAGTTTGAATGCATAAGTGATGCAGCTAAAAGACAGCTGAAAATACATTTTTACATATGTATATTATGAATCATAAAGCCCAACATAAAAATGCTTTTTAAAGAAAGACACATATGGACTATTAAATTGGAAGGGATTAAAGTGGAGGTGAGAGAAAAAGAAATTGAAAAGGAATAAAGATCCAGGGAAGGTGAAGGTTATATAGAAATGGTAGAAAAGGCAACTTGAGTGCCAGAAAAAGAATGAAGCTAATGAGAAATCAATGTGATGTCAAAAACAGAATAGAAGAGAAATATTTTTGAGACAATTTTTTAGAACATGGACATTTTACATAATTTTCATTTTCTAATCAGTGGCCCAGAATTTCAGGCCAAAATTAGTCAATAATCTGAATGAGAATGTCACTTTTTAATGGCACTGTTTAGTGCATCTTTGAATTATGCTAAATTTTTTTTTTTCAAATATTGGAAGAGTGTTAGACAGTGCTGGGTGACTGTAGTGTCCTACACAATATTGCCTGCTGAACAGCCCATGTCTGCCTCCTGCTCTGCTCACCTGTGTAAAAACAAAGGGGTCATCTGGCCCCAATTTTTTTCAAATATTGGGCCCTACTCAGCTTTCCTCTGAGCAGTCTGACTGATAGTTGCCCTATTCCATGAGTTCCTGTTTGAGCTTTTCTGCCTCAATCTGATTCTGTTCCGGCTGCCAGCCAGATGTTACCAGGGCTCAGTTTGGCCCATAACTCAGGCACTCCCTCAGACCTCTGAAATGATCTGGATTAAAAAAAAAAGAAGACAAAAGTATCCCTTTGTTCTAATGACAGAAAACCAGAACTGCTCCAGATGGAATCATCCCCATGTCCCTTCCTTTACACAATCAAAACTTCCTCTATAAGCCTGTTATCAGGAAAGACAAAGAAAGTTGAACAGCACCCACTTACTGAAAGCACCTTGAGAAGACCTTCTAGTCCCAATTTTGCAGAATGCATTGATACTTTGTTTCTTGATGCTAATGATGGGTTCACTACCCTGCTTTCTCTCTTCTGTTACAAGCTTATCTATTCCTACAGATACAGAAAATATTGGAAGATAAAAAGCAAAGGAGGTTTCAGCAACAACTACTCAAGAAGACCTGAACCTTCCACGGCTTCATCTAAAATATGTGTGTGTTTTGAAGTGCCTAAGTAGCCTCTATTTTTTTTTTTGTTGTTATTTTCTGTGAAAGACAATTTAATGAAATTATTAATTGTAGCAAGAAGGCGGCCCTCAATTCATTCCAATAGATGCTACAGGTAGTATATTTCTATTTTGTCTTTTCACAAGCATGAAACACTAAATTCTTCCATAACAGCAGAAAATCTAGCAATTTTCACTGTTGATGCCTCCTGCCAAACTGAGATTGACATCACTGAAATTTATAATCACTTCTAAGGACAAACTGGCATAATATTGGTTTTCAGTATAAAGCTTATTCCTACATTTATATTCCAAATTATTTATCATGATATTACTGTTCCTATGTCTACAATTTCAACAAACAATGTCAGTTCTTCAAAGTGTATATGTCTTACTGGGGAAAAAGTTGCAGCCTCTTCTTCACCAATAGTTACCTTGGTTGCTGTCAACATGTGCTTATTATGCCATAAACAAACTGCAGAGTGTGACCTGGCAATCTGGCTGTCTAATTTATTAAGCTTGACTATGTCTCTTATCCTAATTCCCTAATTGCTGAAATGCCCATATGCACCAATGAACTTTATAATAAGATATGTGTCTAAATAAGAAAGAGAATTCTTAATACCCTTATCTACCAGTGAGTACAATGAAAGTTTTCTATTTATACATTTTTTTAAAAACTTGAAGTGGGTATGTTCATCCGAAAAGAAAGTCAACAAGCCTACTGATTGATTTAAAACCATCTGGTTTTCTACAAAAACACATACATAAGAACCCATGGGAAAAAATATTTTAAACATAGTTTTCGCCCAAGTTTACAAACACACAGGGCAGAAAACAATTCTAATGAAAAGCTGCATTTGCTCCTAAGTCACTCAAGATTTTTATTGATATAACCCAACTAAACCCAAAGTGATACAAAATTAGAGAACCATAGCAATGAGTGAATCTGAGTGACCTGGTTCAAGTTTCACACAGTAGCAGAGTCCACAGTTTCATTGTATTTTGAATCTTTTGTTACAAGTTGTATCACATAATCAGAATAGCTGAGGTTGGAAGGGACCTCTGGAGTCATATTTTGTCCAACTGCTCTGCTGAAACAGGGCTGCTGAGAGCTGGTTGCTCAGGAATACCTCAGATGGAGACTGCAGCCTCTCTGGGGACTCTGGGACAGTGCTTGGTCACCCTCACATGGAGAAAGCATTTCCTGATGTTCAGATGGAACCTTCTGTGTTTCAGTTTATGTCCAGTGCCTCTTGTCACTGGGCACCACAGAAAAGAACCTGGCTCCATCTTCTTTACAGCTCCCTTCAGGTATTTCTGTACTTGGGTGAGACCTGAGCCTTCTCTAGGCTGAGCAGTCCTGGCTCCATCAGCCTTTACTCACAGCAGAGATGCTCCAGTCCCTTAATCATCCTAGTGGCCCTTTCCTGGCCACTCTCCAGGAGCTCTCTCTTGTCCTGAGGAGCTCAGAGCTGGACACTGCTCCTGGCCTCAGCAGGGCTGGGCAGAAGGAAAAGATCCCCCTGCTGCAGCACATGATCTTTGCTTTCTTTGATGTACTGGCACATTAATGGCTCATGTTCAAAGCACTAAAACTAAAGGGAAAAGTGTAACTTTTTAACAGCAGACTAAAGAACAAGTCTGAGCTTCCTGCATTGTAAACAATGTAAACAATTGATCCTTATGGTACACAACAGTCTTTGTATCATTGCAAAGGAAAAGAACAAAGAAGGAGTCAACAATGTTTCATACACGAAAAAGCCACTATCATTGCAAAGCATTACAGTGTGATAATGCTACAATACTAGCAGAAGAAAATAGAGATTTTCAGAGGAATGTGTTACTCCAAGCTCTGTGCTCCTCCTTCCAGCAGTGGAAGTGACTCAGCAGTCACTAACAGATTTCCAGTGAAGCTGGAGCCTAAAACACATTCTACACGCTGAAAAAATTTCTCAATAAATTCATTTATGGCTTTCTCTAGCTCTGAAAAATCCAAGTGAGAATTTTTATCTTATAATGGAATGTGAGTAACATTCTGACACACAGAAATAGTGTGTTTTTTAAAGATAATTCAATTTAAAGTACTACATAGTATTTTTTCATTTTTATGCCAGAATTTATTAATTGTAATTCTTAGAGAAGTTATATAGTTTCAAAACTTTATTTTATTTTAATAGGTTCAATCATTCCTGATCCTACTTTCCAAAGGTCTTGGCTTTTCAGTTTTCTAGCTGTTTATCATCAATAAGACTTTTTTTAATGTTACTATTTTTGGCACATGGCATTCAGTATATATAGTATTTAGTATATAGTAATTGTCTGAAAAATCTTAATTTACATTGAGATCTGGGTATTAATCTCCTTTACTTCTATTGAATATTTAATCTCATTCTGATGTTACTAACTGGATACAGCAAAGAATAACCTCACACTTGTATCATGGGAGCAAAATAAAGCTTTCTCATGCCCCATCTACAAGAAAAGTACAGTTATGTAACCTCTTGGTGCCAGCCTCCTCCCCTTTTCCCTGTAGTCTCTATTTCTTTGGTTTTGATCACATAACCATGACCTTTAGAACAACACTAACACAGCAGAGTACATTTACTTACAGTCTCACCCCGCTGTCCTGGGTGCCCAGGCAAGCCATCTTTTCCAGGTGGACCCTGAAATTATAAAATACATAAATCAAGTAATTTCTTAGCCATCCTCAAAAAAAGTGTGCAATTATCTGTCAGAATCTCTGCCCTCTTTTTATTTCTAGACTAGTCTTTGGTAACTTTTAACTGCTCCTATATTAGCTAACTAGGACTTTAATAATATTTTTTCCTTGTGTCCTTCCTATAGTGTCTTAAAAATTGTTTGGAGAATGACTGCTGCCAAATGCAAACATGTTCAAAATAGATTTCTGTAAATTCAGAAATCATGGAAAGTCTCTGTACCTCCATTTTTCTGTGGTTAATGACTCAACACAAATCTAAGCATTACAGAAGTACTCGATGAAATTTCAGGTTTTGGAATTGGAAATAAAAGTAACAAATGCATGGGATAAAAAAAATCAGAGGTGCTTTGTTGCTTTCATACTGCACGTGAGCAGAGGCACACCAGAAAAGCACCAAGACTGGTTCAGGGGGCAGCTCAAACGTGTTATTACTTCTACATGTTTCTGCTACTAATGAATGCCTCCTTCCTCTTCATTTTTCCTCAGTGAATCAATCATTCAAAGAAAATATCCAGCAGCAAAGCCGCATTTTGCCCGAACTCAGTGTGTCACGTGGTCACTGGCAGGACACACCAGACTTGCAGTTTGGTGCAATACTCTCGATGTATTAAGAGCTGCACCAATGACTATGTGAAATATGGGAGCCCAAACCCTTAAGGCTCAACAAGAACATTCGTAATTTATACATAAATTGTCCCCTACATAAATTTTCAGCTATTCACTTCAGAGGCACTCTACAAAAACCACAATTCCTGTTGTTGCACATACTTAATGAAAGAGATACTTACTGGAGGTCCCTTCGGTCCGGGGAATCCAACAGGTCCCTGAGGCCCTTGAGGTCCCTGGATTAAAGGCAACCAAACATGTGAAGTTTTACTCAAGCTGGATTGAAAAGTTTGTTTCAATTATAGAATATAGGAACCCTGCAGGTAATGTCTGGATTTAGGCATAAAGCCTCAGCCACACTGTCATAAATATTGGTAGTCACAATTCACATGCACAGACACTGGAGGGATTTCCTGAAAACTATAGTGTTTGTGTAGGAATCCGTAAAAAAATGAGGAAAACTACTTACCTCAACTATGTTTGCATCTTACCCCTAAAACTGTGCATAATAAAGTAGGAACCAACTGTGAGTTAGAAGCACTGCTCTTCCATGTTGCATAAAACAGGGGATTTAATTAATAGTTTGGTCATCTTTTTAACTATCAGTCAAACATTCATATTTGGCAATTCCTAAACCCTGATAATATTTCAAACCAGCACAGCAGTACAAAATTCCAAAAAAGAATAACCTTTTCAGAGTTAGCTGGGAAAAAAACTTGAAGTTTTACATTTAAATGCACCTTCTTTCTCAACAATGTCCCCTCTTCTCAAGCCTTGAGGCTTTCTAAGGAAAAAGCTTTACATTTTTCTTTTTGTTCACAATATGGCTTGCAGGTTTCAAGTCAGTGGACTGACAGATTATGTGAGAAAAAGCACTAGAATACTAACAGCATGCTATCAAAATTACATTTTCATTCTTGTTATTAAATTTCATTTTAACAGTAGCTACACAGGATAGATTATTTATTATTTTCATGTTTGGTAGCTGAAATAGTCTCAGAGGAGTAGAGATGACAGTTTTATTTTTTTGCTGACACCCCTCTTGGGAAGAAAATAGATACCTCACACTTATATTACACAAGTGATGAGAAACATGGTGCTATATGATTCTTCATCTCTTTGCTTTTATCAGTTTCTCTCCAGGGATGCCTTCATCTTGGATTGATCTGCTCATTGTTTTAGTACCCCCACAACTTCTCTCCCTTGCAAACTCTTGCAGCTGTCAGAAAACTGCTCTTCCACAAGGATCTGCTATTCCCCTTCTGGTAGGCTGCCTCTGATCCTCCCCAGTGTAAAGCAACCTACATTTCCTCTCTTGGTCTATGCCTTGTTCTCTCCATCCCACATCCTAGCTAATGCCAAAAAAAGTGACATTATGGAGCTGGGGAAAATGCACAAGGAGCTCCCTCCTGAAGAATAACCCTCCTACAGAACACTGGGACCTTGTTGTGGATACTGGGAGAAGAGCTTTATGCTTCCTGTATGAAAAAGGTTAGCAGTTTAATGAAATATGACTACAAAAGAAAAGTTTAAGCTTTGCAAAAATGCTTTGGCAGACAGCTCATCCACTTAAACTGCCTTGGTTTTCAAGTGCTGCCATTACAAAAATGATTTATTAATACTCTTTTTTCTTTACAGTGCTGTACAATGAGCTGCATAGTGGATTTGTGTATTGATTGGTAAGATAACATCAAGCAGAAAATTTTGTTTCAGAGAGAACAATAGGATTTCTGAAGCACGCAGAAAATAGGTTGAAGGGAATTCTTAGCTGCTCAGAACAAAAAAAACTCAGCTGCTTCAAAAAAGGATCTTCTGGATGTGGTTTGAGTGTTTGCTAAGCGAATGAACAGGCAGTAAGCTGCAGTAAGTGAGAAATTCTGAAGAGCCTAAGCTGTGAGTACACCTGTAATCCACAGGAACGTATACAAAGTGCATGGATGTAACACAAAGTGTGTATGTACTCTCTGTGTCCTATGTGTACAAAACTGAGATACAGTTGGAAGAAGCTTTCAGCAAAGTTCAGCGACCCCATTCATAACTTTGTGAATAGCATCATTGGAACTGAGGTTTTGTTAGTTCTGGTTACCCTGGTGAAAGTAGCACAGAGATATGAGAAGGCGAACTGAAAATAAAACAAATCACACTCCTATACAGTGAGAAAAATATGTACAAAGATGGCTTTCACAAACCCTTTCGCCTGGCGGGCCAGGAGGACCATCATTGCCTGAAGTGCCCTGGAAAGGAAAGACAGTACATTCAAGGATTTCCATTTATTTAAAAGAAACAGCCCATAGCCAATCTATACAGTGTGCTTGACAATTACCTTTGGACCTGGTTTACCAGTGGGACCTCTGGGACCTCTTGAGCCTCTTGGACCCTGTCAATTTAACACAGATGCACTTGATGATAAATACTGGATATTATAATCTAATAAAAGTAATTCTTCACAGTATAGTGGATGCAATTTACACAGGGAAGCTTTTAAATTGCAAATCAAAAGAACTTACTGTTGGTCCTCGCTGTCCTCTGGGGCCTGGTTTGCCATGCAATCCCTGGAAAGGAAAGTTCACAGGAATCATCTTAGCAGGCACTCTATTTGTGAGATAAAGTTTTTTTTACTGAAGTGGAGGCAGGGAGCAACTCCCTTAAGTTTAAATGTTATTTTACCTTTAACTATGTACTTTGCATTTCAATTTACAGAATCATGGTCCGTGATAAAATTCATTATCTTTCTGAGTTCATTGGGACTTGTGGCTAAATGCACTAAATTTGCCTAAGAGTCAGATTCTGTCAGAGGCATTAGAACATTTTAAATCACATTAAAACAGTATTGAAGGTGGCACACAACAAGCAGAGTCCCTCTGCAGTAGTCTAAAGGACTTGGCATCATGAACAGCCTTAAAAACAAAGTTCCCAGGTTCCTGTGGACAGCTCCACAGGTTAATAGAGAAAAGAAAGGGCAAGCCTCTCTTCATTTATGACAGAAATGGGCACGGTAATATCTATGAAAATTATGCACACTTGACAGAGATTCAGAACTTGTCAGAATACCAGTCTTTAATTTTTTGCTTTAATATATCTCCTTATCATACTGAACGTGATTTTTTTTTAGGCTCTGCACTGGAATTGCTGTGTGTGTAATGCAAAGAACCTTAAAATTCAAGGAAGTATTTTTCAGGTAGAGAAAGGAACCTGATGGCTGGTACTTTTGAATCTCTGAGGTAAACAAACCAACAACAAAAAAATCATCAGAGATGTTTTAGCACAAAGCTTCCTTTTATTAGAAACAAATTAAATGCATTCACCTGTTTTCTTGGCAGGATTTTCACCCCCCCG